>VZUI01020758.1:0-36208 GCA_013401135.1 Cettia cetti
AAAAGAAAAGAAAAGAAAAGAAAAGAAAAGAAAAGAAAAGAAAAGAAAAGAAAAGAAAAGAAAAGAAAAGAAAAGAACCCCTTGGATTTTAGCACTTAATTAAAGACATTATTAGTCCTTTTTACCAAAACCGAAGTTTATTGAGACCTCTCTCTGGGTGCACACCAGCCTGGATAAAGGTTATCCTCTGTTTTCTATGCTCCCACCAATTTTCAGCTCAGCGGTCCTCTCACAGACAATATCAATTAATATCATGAGCGGTGCTTTGTGTGCGACTGTTTCAAATGTCAAGTCATTAATTGGCATATTAAATCTGCAAATTTCCCTTCACCCAATAATTTTATAATTCTGTTAAAGAAAGCAATTTTTCATGCTGTAAAACCCTTTTGCATCCATTCCCTTCTGCTCACCACTCAAAATGTGGCACATTTTAAGGTGTTGTTATTTCCCTCAACCCTCACTTCCATGCATGGGGCTCTCACCAAAAGGGCTGGACCCAAAATAATCAGATTTATGAGTTAAACTGTCCCCTTCTTCCTTCCCAGTCCCACATTCCAAGGAATTTTCTGCTCTGAGCTGGCTCTCCTGCTCTTTTGTCTATTTGGATGGGGAAGGAAGAAGACCTCTGAAGGATGAGGAGTTGTGACCATTAGAAAATGCACTAAGATCATTCCAATTCTATTTGTGTTCAAGGCCAGGCTGAGTCAGGTCTGGTTAACCTGGTCTAGTGGGAGGTGTCCCTGATCATGGCAGGGGATTGGAATGAGATGATCTTGAAGGTTCCTTCCAACCCAAATGTCTCCACGATTCTATAATTCTATAATTCTATAATTCCACCTTGAACATCAAAGTAAACCTGCAGAGTATCTGAAGTGGAGATTCCTACTTGAGAATCTTCCACAGAGTGAAAGACCACGTGTCCCTGCTGCAAAATCCTCGCCTTTAGTCTCAGATTTTCTAAAGAGAGTGGCAAGAAAACTCCCACTAGACTCGTCCTAATTACAGTAAAACCTTCCAGGGGAAGTGGCTTTGCTCTGCTCATGCCCTCGGAAAAAATGAGTAGAGATAGTTCAGTCCATGTGTGATCATCCCATCAGAAACCTGCAGCTACTGCTGAGGGTTGGTGGGACTTGATGAGGTTTTCTTCCAATCTTGAAGATTCTAGATGAAGTTTTTTTCCAATCTTGAAGATTCTATGATTCTACAATGATTCTATGCCATGTCTTTGATGAGGTATTGTGAGCCTATTTCTGGTTTGGGTTTGAATTGAGAGTGGGCAATTGTGGAAATGGAAACTGGGGCCCTTGTCTCTGCTTCTCTACAGAGGTGGCATTGTCTCTTCATTGGCACAACATCAGATTTCCAGATCCTAAATGTAGATGACTTGGTGGAGAATCACAGAATCATGGAATGGTTTGGGTTGGAACACACCTTAGAGATTACCTCTTTCCAACCTCCTTGCTATAGGCAGGGAACCTTTTCCTAGACCTGTTACTCAGAATTTGAGCTAATTACTCAGAAACATGATTTAAAGAGGTTTGTCAGACCTGTTCCAGTGGATCAGCCTGTCCATCAGCCCCCTCCCCTGTCCATGACAGCTGGAGCTCATGAACAGCTAGGCTAAGAGCATGAAATGGGAGCTATAAAGAGGTAATTTCTTACATTTCCTGGCTAGGAGTACATCTGATTAAATAAACATCTTTGTCAAAAGGAATGGGGAATAAATTGAGTCAGTAAATGGACAGCTAGTCAACACAGACAGTGGAATTTAGGACATGATTCATTGGATCATGAAGCAGATTTATAAAAAAAGGTCAGGTGACTCACTGCTTAAAAGTGCCTATATCTCTTCATTAATTATAGAGACAAGTTGCTTTGACATGTTCAGTCTCAATTCTGTAGACATCTACAGCTAGATGGCCTGAGCCAAACTCAAGCTGTGTGCTGAAATCCTACCATGGAGAGCTTATGTGATAAAATCCTGTCCTTGTGAGCATATCCCTGAAGGGACTTCTTTTTCCCTACCCCTGAAGTCTTTAAAAAGTCTGCTCTTGCTCACTTCTCCCCACTCATTTCTGAAACAGAGAACCTCGGGTTATCTTTCCATAGACTTTCAGAATGAACAGTGCAAAAGTGTCATTTAATTAACAACTTGCCACCATCAGCAAGAGTTAGTTTGAGCAAAGACCAATTCATTTTGGAATTGGATATTTCTGTTACAAACAAGCGTGATCTACGGCGCTTGTAAATTTTACCAGTAATAATTTTTGGTATTCTTTGAAAATCAATTCCAAATTCTATTAGTTTACTCCCCTCTTCCCCCTCCCTCACCATTCAGATTTAGATCATGGTACTTGGAATAGTTTTAATCCATTACCTGAATAATTCCAATTATCATTTCATACTACTTTACGGCCTTTAATTTTACTGCTATATTTTTTTTTTTTTCACCCCCTCAGTAACAAGACAGAATCATTGTCATGGCACATTAAATGCAAAAGTGGATGTTTAGGAAGATCTCAAATATGGGCTAACCCAACTTTTCCAGCTGTCTATGTGCAGCTACCTCCATCTATCTTTCCCACATGTCCTTCTGCCTGGTCCTGACAATTCCTCTCCTGTGGGGAGTTTGCAGGTGGAGGCGATAGTGGAGAGGAAGGATTTCGGACAAGCACTGCTCCACCTGCTCTGCTTTCCCACAACAGGGGACCAGCCATGCGTGAAGAATGATAATTACCCTCTGTAAATCAAGAAGAGTCAGATTGATGTACTGAATTTTTATCACCCCTCTCTCTGCCTTTTTTTCCCCCCTTTTCTTTCAGCAGGATTAATATTCATGTGTATGGATACGGAGATGGGCAGAGGGAGAAAAAAGACTTTTTAGTAAAATTGCAAGGAATAGTGGTTGTTGGCTATGACAAGGAGCTTCCAGGACCTCAAAAGAGATCAGAGTTGTACTTCTGTACATCCTAAAGTAACCCAGAACATTTCTAGTCTGAACAAGCAGGACAAAGGACAGTTTTACACCTGCTTAGCAACTGGAAACTGAGGCAGGTGGTTTTTAAAAAGTTTAAGCTGATACTACAGAGGGAATTGGTGCCACAGTCAGTGAGTGGATTCTCATCGTTTTACTCTTGAACAGGCTCTTCAATGACAAGAACAGTTAAAAACTGTCTCCCCAAATGATTTAAAATAGAATCACAGAATCACAGGATAGTTTGGGTTGGAAGGGAATGTAGAGATCATCTTGATCCAACCCCCCTACCATGGAGCAGGGACACCTTCCACCAGACCTGGTTGGTCAGTGCTCCATCCAGCCTGGCCTTGAACAACCCCAGAGGTGGGATATAACTGATGACACCCACATTAGGGACCATTTGAACAAAGCTGCTCTGATAAAGTTTGAAAAACCCAGCTTATATTTGTGAGAGTATTTCTGCCTTGTCCTTGCCCTAGTCCAGCCATTATTCCAGAGTTTGTCCCTTCTCTGTGGTATCAGTGATTTTCAAAAGGTGACCTACTGAATAGAAAGATGATGTGTACCTGTTTCCACTTTTATTTATTTACTTATTTCTCATATGGATTTGTGATAATGGATTGGAAGGCTTTATTTTATTTATTTTATCTAAAGGAAAACTTACTTCATTTGTTACCACTCATCTTCAGCCTCCCTGACCATTTGCCATTAAGGTATGGATCTCCCCTCTGCCCGTTCCACCTGCAAATCTGTATTCCAGTGCCCGCCCCAAGCACTGAAATTGCTCATTCAGAAATCTCCAAGGGCCTTTCCCAAGCCAAAGCTAAGATCAGCACTCCATTTTCTCTTTACTCACCATGGACTTCCTTTTTTCTCTTTTAATTTTCATGGTTGCTGTCTTCTACTGCTCCCATGGCTCTTGTGAGGGATTCTCCTTATCCTACAGCTGGCTGGGGATTCCCACCAGCTCATGGCCCTGCTGGTGTCATCTGCACCTTTAATTGCCATCCCTGTGTAGCTGCTTCAAGAGTTTCCCTTTCACCAGATGTCTCCTGAGGTGGGATTGATCTTGCCTGGCTTTATACAGGTACAAGAGACACTTCTGCATCTGAGAAACTGTTGAAAATTCTTTTTGTAGTTACTGGGAGTTAACAGGTACTTCTGGAATGTGGGGTTCCTGGCTCTTTCCTGCTCCGAGGTCAGGGCGAATAAAACTCAGGAGATGTTGTTTTTGAAGACTCACTCTGAAATTTATTATCCTTATCTATTACAAACTCACAAGATGTGAGCTCTCTCTAACAAGTCAAGAAAGTGAGCTAAAATGGTAACTATCCAAGGCTGTTTAAATCCCAATTATCCAATAAACAGTTGACATCTATATTATTTATGATTCTAATCCAATTATGATCACCCAAAACCTGCAATGTGGACATCTTTCACCCAATTATAGAAAACCACCCAGATTTGTGAAGAAGAAGAAGGAAGAAGGTGAAGAAGAAGGACAAAGACAACACCCTGAGTCCATGTATTACAATACACTAAAACCCCAAATTCTAAATTTCTAGCACTCCAACTCTGGAACACAGTTCTTCAGATGTACTTCAGGATCTCCCTGAGGATGTGGTGAAGAACACTGAGAAGCATTTGTGTCTCTCCAGGGGCTGTAGGGATTCTTGGTGTTGAACTGAGATGAAGGAAGTCTGTAGTACAGAAATCTGGAGCTAAATGAGAAGAAAGTTAACCCTTCTGTCCAAAACAGTAACATAGGAAGTCTCCCTCTGGCATGTTCTGGTAGCTGACCTCGAATTGGTCTAATATGTCCGAAACAAAGCTGTAAAATATTCCTCAGACCTCCTCTCTGTCTGCTTTTTAATGACAGGTATCAACATCCTGCAGATCCTCCAGATCCAAAATATGAGCATCACCACCAGCTGAGACCTTGCAGGTCCTCACATCCCAGGACCTCAGTTCTCCCATGGAACTTCTCTTTTCCATACACAGGGACCATGCTGGACATCCCTACAAGTCCCACCCTGTGTCAAAGGATGTCACATTTGATTCAATCCTTTTACTCTTCACCTCTGGGATATCCCTGCAGGGGATAGCAGAAAGACGCTGAAAGATGGGGAAGAGGTGTTGAGGAGGACAGAAACAGCCTAAGAAGGTTCAGGGGCTTTTAGATAAGGAACAACACTGACCATTTGTGTTAGACTATGTCTGGATCCGAGCTGGACATCTCTGTAGTGCCTTCTCATTAGTGTTGCTTCATTTTAGTGCTCTTAGGTAGCACTGGACATGTGGCAATTTAATCAGAGAGAACACCCATAAATTCTCCTGAGCACTCATTCAGCCTTCTGTTGCTCATGAAGCAAAATGATTGACAGCACCTTTTATCTGCCTCAATCTGTAAATACACGTCGCTCCACTGCCGTTCTGCTTCCCATTCCTTCCTGAACACTCTATGAAAGCAAACAAAAAAAAAAAAAAAAGCAAAAAAATAAAAAATATTTTAAAAATAATAAAAACTCCCTTTTTGATCAACACCGCGTCCTTTTTTGAACAGAAAAGATTTGATATAAAAATAAGAGTGTACGATGCATACCCAGAAGAAAACAATAGCATTCTTCTGCTTGAGCGGAGTTAAGTCTCAGCTCATTTCTTGTGTGGCTTTCAGCTGATGAGGACAGAGCAGTGTGGAAAAACTCTACGGGCTCTTGAAATGTAGGGTTGGCAGAAACCCACCTGAGCAGCAAGGGGTGTTTGTTGCTTTGAATATAATTCCCTACAGAATCATAAAATCATGGAATGGTTTTGTTTGGGAGGCATCTTGAAGATCATTTATTTCAAATCCCCTGCCATGGGCAGGATGCCACCCACTAGATCAGATTGCTCAGGGCTCCATCCAGCCTGACCCTCCCAGGGATGTTGAGGGGCATCCACAACTTCTCTGGGAAACCTGTGCCAGGGCCTCACTACCCTCACAGGGAAGAATTTCTAATCTAAACCTGCTCTCCTTCAGTTTAAAACTGTTGTCCCCTATCCTGTCACTCCATCCCTTACCCAAAGTCCCTCTCCCTTTAGGCACTGGAAGGGGCTCTGAGAGGTCCCTGGAGCCTTCTCTTATCCAGGTGAACACCTCCAGCTCTCCCAGGCTGGCTCCAGAGCAGAGGGGCTCCAAACCTCTGATTATCTTCATGGCCTCCTTTGCACCTGCTCTAACAAGTCCACACCTTTCTTGTGTTGAGGACTCAGACCTGGACTCAGTGGAAGGATCTGGAATGGGAGAATATTCTCCCACAAAGTATTTGTCCCCAAAAGACACCCAAATGTCCAAATGAACATATATATATATGTATACACACACACACACACACATATATATATATATATTTATCAGCACAAACCATCTAAAGGGAGGAAAATCCAGGCCTTATGAGATACCTGTGGCTGCTGTCTCGGCTCATGACACCTGCTTGCCTCTCAGGTCTCTCTCCATGCCCTGTTCCATTTCCTTGGACTGAAAAGTCAATCTGTTTCCCCTTCACTCCCTCCTTCAGCTCTGCTGGTCATGTGAAATTGCTTTCAGAGCTTGCTGCAGGGTGAAAGTGCTTTGGAGCTTTGGAAAACAGGCAGGCAGCAAAGCACAGAGAATTTAGCAGAACAAAGGAGGGGAACAAACAAACCCATTTTCATATTTGCTGCTAAATGTCTTTCAGCCTCCAGCCCTGTTATTCTTCCTCTTAGAATTAGAAAAACCCTGTTAGCAGAAAGTATATTTGCTCTTTGACAGTTACCAGCATATTATTTAGATGGATACAGCAATTCTCCTCTCCCCTTAATAATAACCATAATAACCACTTTGCATTTGTATAGTAGTTACGTATGTATTTAGATAAATAATTCTGCAGTACATAGCTAAGCTGGGGTTTGCAGGAAGCTCTCAAGGAAAGTGAATGTTGTATTCAAGAGCACCGATATTCAGTGATCGATCAGATCTTGAATCTCAGACCTACAGATAGCTCTGGAAAGAAACACCTGCTAAGAGACAGAGAAGGAGCACCTAAATTCTCCTCATTTGTAACACAGCCAGAGTCAGTCAGATCTACTTCCCAAGGCAATGATCCACAGGATTGAAAAAAATATAAATAAATAAAAAATCAAACACAAGATACTCATATGGAGGATTGAAAAAGGTTTCTGTAGGACTGTTTCATTGAATCACAGAATGGTTGGGATTGGAAGAGACCTTTAAGACTTCAAATTTTTTTGCCATCGGTAGGCACACCTTCCACTAGGCCAGGCTTCTCCAAGCCCTTTCCAACCTGGCTTTGAACACTTCCAGGGATGGGGCAGCCACTGTGTGCAGTGGAAAACATGACTTCAGGATTTTGTAGCTACAGTAGGACTTGTGAAACGTGAAAATGCCTGCTTGACAGGTGGATGAAGTAAAAATCGGTATGGAAGGCCCATACACTGCTTTAATCCAGCTCATGCATTACTCAACAATCTCTAAATCTCCTTACTGACAGCCCAAGCCTCTGCATGGAAATTATTTTTCTCTTTGAAAAACTAATCCCAAAGAGATTTGATTTGGTTGTGACCAAAATATTACTGTGCTGAATTGTTCAAGAAAAAAATGTAAACCATATATTTTAAACATGCACAGAAATTGCACAACCACACACACACAATGGAAATTAAATTCTTCCCTGTGAGGGTGGTGAGGCCCTGGCACAGAGAAGCTGTGCCTGGAAGTGTTCAAGGCTAGGTTTGGATGGGTCTTGCAGTAACCTGGTCTGGTGGAAGGTGTCCCTGACACATTAACAAGGATCCTCTTCACTTCAGTAAAATTTCTGTGCTCTGGGAACATTTTTAGTGCATTCGCCAGAAAATCTTGTTTGCTCTGCATTCAGGAAGAGTTCACCTGTCTAGGGCCAGATTCTGCAATATGCTGAGCATCTCTAGTTTGCAACAAGCTGTGAGTAATACCCATGGCCAAATTTGTCTTCTCCTAGAGATTTGGGGAATTTTACTTGTTCAAAAGCATCAAAAATTGGCAAGATGCTGCTCTGGAAGATGTCTCTTCTCCCATTGGCTTCTCTCTGACTGCAGCAACCACCCTTTCCATTTGCTCTTGGTTCCATCCTGAGCATTGTCCACGGGAAGAACCTTCAGATCTGATCTAATCCTTTTTCACACCCAGGAGCTTCATCACACCTGGCAGGTGCTGGGAATCCAGCCAGGCCAGGAGGTACCAAGGGATGGATCAAGGCACTCCCAGAAGTGCAGTTGTGCAGCTGAAAGACCCATGCAAGGCCCTGAGCATCGTGGCATTCATGTGTGACCATTAACACTCCATCCTGCCTGTTTGAGACTCTTTCCCCTTGATTACCTCCCTAAATCAATACTAATGAATTTCCTCAGAGTTAATTTTTTTTTTCTTTCTTCTTTCAGTCCTTCCCCATCACGCATCCCCACCACTCTCCATCCCTGGAATCATTTCCAGCTCTCCTCCTTTGCATCAAAGCCCTGTGTTCATCACAGGACTGTAATTTATACAATTTCTTCTGCTCGCTTTGCTTAATTGTCTCATTTGTAATATTCCATCCTTTTTCCTTTTCAGTTCATTCGGAATACCCAGGCTGGCTAAAATAAATATGTATTTTTAATTTTAAGCAGCCTAATTTAATTTGGTGAGTGCAGGATGAGTATTAATCAGGGCTGCTTCTGAATCCAAGGCACATCAAGTCTCAGCCATGAAAACAGCATGTGTGGCTCATTTTCGCACCCTTCCTGTCACTTTTCTACAACATTCAAAGCTCTGAAATTCTCTGCCTGAGCTGCAGGTATTCAGAGGACTTCCCAAACTCCACAGGGGTGATTAATAACCAAGGAGAAGTGGAGGCAGACTGGAAGACAGAGGGCTCTGTCAGGGGTTTTTCTCAAGGTCAAGAAGCACCCAGTTTCCAGAGGAGATGGTAGTAGTTCCATTTAGTGTAAGCCTTGTTTCCCAAGTGTCTCTCATGGACCATTTGCTATCCCCACCAGTCCTTGTGTCTTGTCTTCATCACAGGCTTTATCCCACCCACTTAAAACAGGCCCCCAAACTTTTTCTCTCAGTACCACTCTCAGTGAATCCCCACGGAAAACTGCCTGCGTTACAATCAGAATCATTTGGGCTGGAAAAGATCTCTAAGTTCATCAAGCCATTTCAAGGGACTTTCAGTTTACAACAGGCTGAAAGTTTTATTCCAGCTTGGTATCAAGATATTTTTAGGAGTTTCTCCCTATCTTTCATCTACATGTGAGACTTCAGAGTATTCAATGCACATCCAAGGGGGGCTTAAACTCTTCTGGCTGTTCTCTTGGTGACTGACACCTCACCCCATTGTGTAAAGGCCTTCCAGGCCTTCAAATCATGTCCTTGGCCAGAAACATCCAAATGTTGGTGTCTGGAGGGCCTTTAGTGGTAAGGCACATTCATACCCTGTCTCAAAAACTTCCTTTACAACTGACAGCAATGAAGGAACTCCCCTTTGCAGAAGTCTTGGTGGAAAATTCAGAATGAGAATATGAGGGAATCAAAGGGGACAAAAGATCTCTCCACAAGATGTCCATTTCTCTGTCAAACAACCCTGAAGGTTACTTCAGCCTCCCCTCATTTCTGCTGATGCAAGAAGGGAGGAAGATGTTAAAGCTGAGGGGCAGGATTGGGATTCAGGTACCCAAATTATGATCATGTGGTGTCTGTTGCTTCCTTACCAGGACATTATTTCACTTTCCCCTCTCTCTGCTTCCATTCTTCCTTTGCCTTCCCAGTAGCAGATCCCAGAGCTGATTTCCCAACTGAAAACACACCCCTGAGATGTTTCCAGCCACCTTCCCGAGGTGTCCCAAGGCTGCCATTCCTGGTGGCAGTGCACCCTGCTGTGTCTGAGGTCTGAAACAGGGTCTGAGCAGTGTCAGATTCACAACAGGAGCTGGAATGATGCATCCAGTGCCTGATGCCTTTGGGAACCTCATGGGGGCTTTACAGCACTCAGGTGGGGGCTGCTCCAAAAGCCTTTCCCTGGACACTTGTGTGCCCGTTGCCCAGGGATTGACACACAGCTGCTGAGCTGTGATATTTTGTCTGTGTTTACCCAGCTTTGCCCTAAACCTGTACAATTTCATGTAAATGCATGATCCAGTGAGACGAGCAGAAATTTATTTTAGAAGCTACAGCATTTCTGTTTGCCAGAAACTGAAAAAGGACTCCAGTACCTTTGGAGATATCCCTCTTTCCTCCCCACCCTCTGCTCCCCAGGACTCCCCTCAAGCTGTTTTATTGTGAACTGTGCACCATTACCACAGGAAATAGGAGTAGCCACCATTAAACAAGGCAGATGTAAAACTAAACTCAGAGAACCTCTTCAGCTCACAATAACAGTGCCCATAATTTTTAGGGCTGCATAAACGGTGCTGCATATTTCTGAAACAACAGTTCTTACAGTGTTATCTCTCTGCATTTTATTTATGCATTTTACTTTCTCTTTTTATTTTATGTTGTTTTACCATGCTGAACACACCTGTAATGCAAAGGAGTGGAAGTATCTGAATCCTTTGGCTCCCTCCTGTGAAAATGACCCCTGTAGTGTGCAGTGGATTTGGGAGCAGTGTCAGTTCCAGAGGGCCCTTTCCTTGCTGCAATGAGTCCATATGAAAAAAAAAAAAAAAAAAAAAAAAAAAAAAAGCAGCTGTTTTAAAGGCAAATATTTGTCCTTGTGTTTTTTCAAGGATGGACCAAGGAGGAGTGAGGATGGACCCATTTGGAAGGGGTGGTGATTCTTGGTAGATTCCCTTCTCTTATTCAAAACCTTGAAGTGTTTTGAGAGAGGAACACATCCAGGTCTCTTCCAGAATTCAGGAGTGTTTGGGGGTTGATAACTCACCTTCATATAAACACTGGGGGTCTGAAGCGTTCCTGGTAGGGGTTATTGGGAATTACAACTATGCAATCCCACAGCATCAGCCTGTGGGATTGCATAATCTACAGGGATTATTCCCAGTGATGACCTCAGGAGTGTTTCTCCTCTACTCGGGGAGAGAGCCCTAGCAGAAATAATTCTTGGAGCTTTTTTCCCCTGTGATGTTGTCCATCCACAGGGAGGCAGCAGGGAAGAGCTGCACCCAGGGTTTGCATTGCCTCTCCTCTATCCTAAGAATCTCCTGCTCCTGAGAAATAGGGATCCTGACTTTGTTCATCTTTAGTCACTTCGAATTTTCCCAGTAAAGGCAACGCCTTTATCTATTTTATTCACCTCCATGTAGCATCTCCATCAGATGAGGCTGTAACCAAGGCTGCATTTGGGAGAAGGTCACTTTTCTTCTCCTCTCCACTTGGGAACAAAAATATTCACAGGATCACAGCTACTGGAATGCCTTGGAAAGGCTGCAACCAGCACATGGTTGGAGTTGAGCATTGAAAAGAGACCTACAATGAGGCCAAAATTGACAATTCCTCAGGATGAGGGATCTTTTTCCCTAGAGTGTTTTGCCACTGTGGGTGGGCTGGAAGGCCCCAGGGGAGAGGATTCATGATGATCTCCTCATCCACCACCTCAGGAAGCATTAACAGCCCCCATGTCCTGTTCCCATCTCTGAGGATGAGATGGACATGACCTTTTTAGGCCAGTGCTGAGGGACAAGGGCGAAGCACTGGGAACAGTTTCTGGATCTCTTATCTCAGTGAAAGCTGCAGGAAATCTGGGGGATCTCTAGCAGGATAAAAAGAAGAGTCAGAGGCATGGGTGACCCAAAGTGTCAGAGGGAACAGAAATGGGCAATGGGTTAAATACTGCCCAAATCTTCACACTTGTAGCCCCATTCCTTCTCTTTTTCTCCTCCGGAACCTACACAAGATGTTCTTGGTTTGGAGACATCAATTACACTTGGAATGGCCTTGACCATCACTGGTTGTGTGTCTGTGGGAGTGAGACAAAGCACAACAAGGTAGGGCAGAGATCTGGCTGGCCAGAGCCACCGTTGTATCCATCTATCCAGAGTGCGCCGTGAGGACAACAACCTCACCCAGCCCTAATGCACACTTGGCAAACTCCTGGCCTTGCTGAAACACCTTCAAGATCAGCTCAGGCAGCAGGAGGACCACTATCACTGAGAATATTTGATGGATATAGGCTTGATAATAGCCAGGTTTGAAGGATATTCCACAGCTCCAGACTGTGTCCGTGTCCAACCATGAGCATGAGGACCACTGCAGAGATGGTTCCAAAGGGATTTGTGGTGGCTGGACCCCCAGATTTATAGGCCATGGCACTTGGGGGACACACAAAGATCACCACTAGACATGGGCCTATAACATCCCACAGAACCTTTTCCATCATTTCAGGAAATTTCTGAGTTGCAAAGGTCAGTGTGACAGCCAGGGACAAGGGGTGGCTGATCGAGGCTGGCATGGTTGACATGAAACAGCATTCACATTAAAAAAAAAAAAAAAAAAAAAAAAAAAAAAAAAAAAAAAAAAAAAAAAAAAAAACCAACCAAAAAAAAACAGAAAAAGAGACCTTTTTTTTCCCCTCCTCTGAGTATTTTCTGCAGGGCAGTGTGACCTCAGTGCTCTACTTTACAGACTGCAATAATGGACACATTTTATTGAGTCTGTGGGCAACCTGCCATCAGTCTGGTCTGGAGGTCTGAAGTCAAAGGGCAGAGATGGCAAGTATGCCTTATTTTGTTTACTTCCAGGGACACATCTTTGCACTACAGGGACACTATTTATTTCCTCATGCTCACGGGGAGCTGAACTAGAACTTGGATTTTTTAAATAGCTTTCTCTAAATAAACTTTGTAAAGCCCTAGCCCAGAAAAGGCTATTATGTCCGTGTATTTTGACGAGACTCTTACTAATTCCACAGAGCTCTAAGGAGGGAAATCTATTTAAAAACATTCGTTAGGAGAGCTGTGACTAATCTGAGCTGACCTAATTAACCCAAAATGTCCTGTGTGGAAATTGTTGTGGATGCTGAATAAAAGGCCCGGGCTCAATGCACATAAATTTTCCATCTACACTTTCATTCCCAAGGAAGCAGTCAGTTCTTTAAGTGTTATTTCTGGATTGGTATTCAGAACCTACACCTTGCCAGTGGCTTCTTCCTGCAAGGATGCTAAATGCTTTCACCTCACTGTGGAAAAAAAAAATGAAAAAAAAATAAATGGTGCACTTGACAGCAGCAAATTCTTTTTACAGTTGGTAATGTAAGCAGGTTTCATCTACGTGTGATGTCTTCACAGGAAACACCTGCCCTCAGCTAATTGGGAGAGATCCAGTCAATTTAGGCAGTGGAGCATTGTACAGCTGTGTACAATGCCTTTTGTCATTAGGAATAGTCATCCCAAAATAAAGTGGGTCAGCTGGGCCCTGGAGTATCTTCTTTTTTTTTTCCCACTGACTGTACAGGGAACCTCCAGGCAAGGAGCTGTGGTATAGATGTTTCTATGATAGGCTGAGCAGGACTGATGAGATGAATCCTGCCCTGGATCTCAGGGCTTGGTGCTTGCTGGGGCTCTCAAGCTGATGCTCACACTTGAGAAGGGCATAGAGTTACTGGTTGGGGAGGAATCTTGTCCACCAGGAAGGTTTTGCTCCTTGACAGCAGAAAATCAGGGAGAGGAGAAGCAAGACAGTGTTTAACAAACTGCACAGTACCTTTATGTACACAGGGAACTGCTGGAGTCAACAGAGATGTGTAAAAATAGCCTGAGGAAGTGACTTTCCCAATGTTACACTTGAGGGAGGCAGAGAAAAATGCCCCAGGAAAGATGTAAAGGACCTTGGCCCACTGGTTTGGCAGAGGGGTCAGAAAGGGAATGTTGCAGAGTTGGTTGCCAGGGTGGATCTGCAAAACCAAGGCACAATTTGGATGGGTGGAACAGAGAGAAATCTGGTTTGGAGATGATGGATGTTCAGGGCGTGTGTGGCAATCAAGGAAATGGTGTTTGTGACAGGCACGAGGAAGGAGCCAAAAGAAAACGCTGTGTTGGCTTGCTGGTATTTTGAGTTTTAAACTAGATCCTTCAAGAGTGGAAGGAAGGCAGAGAATCATAAAAACATAGAATGGTTTTTATGGAAAGGGTTGGAAGAGACCCTAAAAATCATCTGGTTCCAACCCCTGAGAGGGGGGACAGTCTGTAGCACAGATTTGAGCAGACAACAGGACATTTATGGGTCAGTGTCAAGGAGAAAGGATGAGATTTCCATTTGGAATGTAACAGGCAAAGACAAGTATTTTTATGGGACCTTTGCATAACAATGATGGATAAATGTGTGTCTGCGGGTTAATTTTCCTGGAGAAAAGTAGTGAGAAGGGGTCTGGAGATCCACCATTGGAAAAAAACCAAAATAAATTTGGAAGTTAAGATCAGATTCTGGAAACTGAGAAGAAACAAAATCTTAAAAACCAGAAAAGATATTAACCTTGCAATTGTAAACAGTGCAAAGAAAGGAGACAGATGATAAAGAACAGCAAATAGGCAGTCCCAGACCCATCCATTCCTAAAAGGTATGGTACACTCCAAGTTTAGAATATGCACATGAACCTGCAACAGCACTTCTTTGTTTAGGGAGAAATTATTGATCAGGATAAACTGACACCACTACTTTGGGGCACTCTGGCAGAAGGTGCAGGCTGAAATTACCTTTTTTTTTTTTTTAAGAAATTATATCCCTGTTATTCTAATCACTGACTGGAGGCATTTGCAGTGCTGGGCTGTCCCTCCCTGGTCTAGAACAACACAATGAATGATGCTTGTTTGATCAGGAAACACTGGAGACACTCCAGTGGAGGAGACACTCTGCTGGTATCGATGCATCACTGGTGTAGCCCTGCAGCTGCAATTCCTGAATATTTTGGGACAGATACTCTTGAATCATAAAGTTATCTCCCTCCTCCAGGGCATCCTTTACAGGGGCATCACCCACAGATAAGAGGACTTTATTCCACAGCCAAACTGTCCTATTTATAGATGAGGCTTGATCCCAGTCTGCAGATACCACCTCACATCTGAGCTGGGCATGTTGAGTCAGGCTGCCTTGAGTTAATTTTTTCCCTTCAGGGAGAAAAACACAGAGGATTCCTGAAGAGAAATCCCATTCCTCACTATGGAGTGACAGGGATGAGAAAGAGAATTGTGGATGAACTCTACTGTCTCGAATTTACGCAAACTAAAATTTTAACCCTCCAAAGCTGACTGGGTAAAAACACCTGTCAAAGAAGGGAGAAGGATGAGATTCTGGGTTAAAAAGTATCACACACCGCTGAGTACAGCACTCCCAGGTGTCATGTGTGAGGCTGGATGAGTTCAGAGATAAATCTGAGCGCAATATAAGGATCAGAAGGGAAGCAGCACTTTTTCAAAAGGTACCAACCACCCTGTCCTGCTCCTGTTTCAGTGTGGAAACAGCACCTGGATGGGCTGGAGGGATGCCAGGGAGAGCAGGGCAGTCCCATGTCGTGAACCAAAGCAGGGGACAGAGACAGGCTTCTTCTTTTTTATATATTTATCCTTTTTGTTTGACAAAAGCCCTTCTATTCTGTGCTTGGGAGACAATAATAATGATGCTTAATTTAATAATATTAATACAATTCTTTTCTAGTAATAATCGTTAAACAACAGCAATAACAATAACAACAGCAACAGGTTTCTTCAATATTTGTGAGAAAATGGGAGGTCCTAAGCCATAATCTCCACTTACAAGCAAATATAAGATCTTTTTCTTTTCTTTTCTTTTTTTTTTTTTTTTTTTTAATATATATCTGGAGAACCTGCTATCAGAAAGTCCAGTCCATTTTGCTGTGTTGAGAAGATGCAGTGGTTGTGTGATTGTCTCAAGTTGTCCAGTGCTCACCTCTCCTTCTGGGTGCAAACTCTTACTTTTTCAGACAGGCCATCACATAACTGGTGGCATAGCTGTATAGAAAATATTTTTTTTTCTTTAAAATTATTAATAAAGGCACAGAAATGGAGCTGTGCATAACCTGTATTTCTCATCTCTCTGCTCCTTGCTGGCCAGGGAGTTCAGCCTGTCAGAAAGCCTAAACACATCCCGACATGGGGAGCTGAATAATGTAGCTGCAACTCCCAACAACACTGTCATGAAGCCTGGAAATGCCTCTTTCTGGGTCCCTTGTTTGCAACAGCATCTCATCATCCAGCTTTTTCCAGGTGACATGAGGTAAAGCTGCTGAAAAAAAGAAAAAAGAAAGAAACTGGTGTTTATCAAAGGTAGAATAAACTGGCAAGGTTTTTATGCAATCAGGTGACCTTTCTCCTTTTACCTCTTCTCTCCTCTGCCTTTTCGTTTTTTCTCTTCCCTCCCTTCTCCTCTCTTCCCCTCTCTTCTCCAAGGCTGGTGTGGGTGAAGTTTGGCTGCTCACTAAGGTCAGTTACCCACTGGTGAGGGCCAAAAGAACAAAACACTGGAAGCAATTTGGGGCATGAAGTGTTTATTCAGTGTCTCCCATGCAGGATGTCACACAGCGAGGCCCTGACCTGGTTGAGACAGTCATGAGTAATATATAAATCAGTATTAATCATCGTGAGCAGCAGCCACCTTGGGATGAGAAAATGATTCATTACTCCAATCTGCTGAATTATTCACTCTTCTGGTGCAAAAATGGCATGAAATATGAGCTCTGAGGATGTGGAGGCTTTTATCATGATAGGAATTTCATTCTGGTACCAGAGGTAAACTACAGCTGGCATTAAAAAAAAAACAAAAAAAAAAAACAAAAAAAAAAAAAAAAAAAAAAACAAAAAAAAAACCTATCTGAAATTTGTGATGAAAAATGTGGGAGTATTTCTGTCGAATAACACATCTTATTAAAAATATCACTTCTTTTGTCTACACTTTTTTTTTGCATTCTGACACAGAAATAGCTTGTTTAAGTCTTTGCCGTCCAAAATCACACTCATCACCATACAACATAAAATTAATTTAAAATATTTAAAAGTTTAAATTTCAGTTTTATAAAGGAGGAGTTGTTTGAGTTTTTTTTCAGAAAGAGAAGTCAATATTTACTGAAAAAAGGGTTTCTCTCAAAAATGAGGTATTTTTCAACTGACTGTATGAGCTTCTGGGAATAAGGGTTTCTTTAAAGGTATTGACAAATGATGTGAATAGGAAAATTTGGGATAAATTCAGTAAGGTGAATATCAGTGAGCACATGAGTTAAAGTTAGTATCTACTGCACTGGTCTCCAAACAAAAATTCGTCAGAAAAGTGTTATTTGCTCAGAAAATTAAACAACACCCAATGTTATGATCTGGCCAGAGAGAACATGAACAGAAATATATTTTGAGAGATTTCTTTTTGAATACAAATTTTAATCTAAATTTTCCTTTCAGTTTGCCACTGTGGATCTCCTGGAACATCATGGCAGCACCTTCATTTCTGGAATGATTCTTTGTCCTGATCCTGTTATTCTGTTTGCTGCTGGTGGTGTTACCTTCATGTGTCCTGCAGAGCAAAAAAAGAGAAGAGAGTTCTACAGATAGAGAGGTGTAATTTAATGCAAATCAAAGAGACAATCTTGTTCTGAGAGATCAAAACAAACTCTGTGAATACCTTTTCTCTGCTAGTCCCTTTTCAATAGCTGGAGCAGTGGCAGAAATGACAGCTACCAGTGCTATCAGCTCTGCTGTCTCATACAGAGAGGTTACCTGAGCTGTGAAGACAGATTTATTTTGAGTAAATTATTGCATTTCCATCATCTGATTCTTGGATCATAATAGTCATAACAATAATTCTGGCCATTTGATATCTACTTCTAATTCTAATATCATTTTTCTTGAGGGCACTTTTGGCTAAACAATATTGTTTTTACTGTATAGGAAATAAAACCACAGTACACAAAGAGCGACGTAAATTAAATAAACCGAACCAATAAAGTGCTTTAAAACCTTTGCCTCATTGGAAGTATTTAGGGATGTAAATGAATTAGGATATTGGTTCTCTTTTTCCATCCCAGTCTTTCCAAAGAGTGCCAGCAGGGGATACACCTTCAAGAATGTTAATGAATGCCAGCCTAATGAGATCCCATTAATATTATTAAATTACCCAGAAAACACTATTCATCACTGTAAACTCATTTAGCAGGGAAGAAACTCACCTGAATTACTGTAGGGTCCTTGGCAGTTTCCCAAACCCTGTGAAGAGCAAGGCAAGTTCCTGACAGTTTACTGACACTGATGCTGTTCTCTGGAGCTCCCCAGCACCCCACGCTCACACTGGACTTTGGGAGGATCGTTTTGTCTTGAGGAAAAGTTGTGTAGAGGAGATCCACTTCCAGGATGATGGAGAGGAATGGGCATCCCACTGCCCTTTCTACTCCATCAAGTAAACCCTCCTTTCCTTTTCCCAGCAGGTCCAACCCTACCCACCAGCCTGTTCCTCCAGATTGCTGGGGGCTCTGGGGTGTGGAGTGAGGAGGACAGACACCCAGCTTCATCCACCCAATGGAGCCCAGATGATGGATGAGCCAGGCCTGGCAGAATGATTAGCATATAACTCATAAAACCCAGTGAACTCACAGAGCAGGGCAGGGAGAGGAACTCACACGGGTGAAAGAGAAACGTTAAATTAAAATCAGGCTGTGTAAGCATGAAGACAAAGTTCACCTTCCAGCCTGGGTGAGCATCCCAGCATCAATCAGCCTGCTATTTGAGCAGAAATTATGGCATGGAAGAGAGGGAAGGATGGGTTTTTTATATGTTCTTCTGTTCTATACAGTTGGCTTTTCAGGGATTGGGTTGCACACTGCCCTTCCCAAATGAACTTCCCAGGTAGTTCTTGCTTGAACTTATTCCCCTCATCTAAAGTCTCCTGTGGCTGGAAAGCTTCGTGGTGGTGAAGGGCCTGGAGGTGTTGGTTTGGTTGAACATGAGCCAGTGTGTGCCCAGGTGGGCAGAAAAGCCAAGTGCCTTGGATCAGCCATAGTGTGGCCAGCAGGACCAGGGCAGTGATTGTCCCTCTCTGCTGGGCACTGGGGAGGCCACACCCAGAGTCCTGGGGTCAGTTTTGGACCCATCACATCAAGAAAGGCATTGAGGTGCTGGAACATGGCCAGAGAAGGGAACAGCTGGGAAAGGGGCTGGAGGACAAGCCTGATGAGGGAGTTCCACCTGGAGAAAAGGAGGCTCAGGGAGACCTCAGTCTCTACAACTCCCAGACAGAAGGGTGTAGCTGGCGGGGGTTGATCTCTTCTCCCAGGGAACAACAGACAGAACAAGAGGAAACGGCCTTCACTTGCACCAGGGGAGGTTTAGGTTGGACATTAAGATTGTTTTTTTCATGGAAAGTGTTGTCAAGCACTGAAACAGGCTGCCCAGGGAAGCGGTGCAGTCCCCATCCCTGGAAGAATTTGTAGACTGTGTGTGGCACTTGAGGACCTGTTTTAGGGGTAAGCTTTGGAATTGCTGGTGGAAAGGTTGGACTCAATGATCTTAGATGACTTTTCCAACCTAAAAAGTTCTATGAGCTTTTTAGTTGGAGAGAGAAAAATACACAAAGAAGGTGACAAAATCTCACAGCTTATGTGTGACTGTCCATCCACGTTCCTAAATTGTAGGATAGTTCCTTGAATTAAAGAGTGAAGGGGTAAATTTTAATCTGAAGTGAATTACAGGTCACAAATCTAGAAAAAATGGAAAATTTTACTGTGATGGAAAGCTGAAGTTACACACAAGAGCAAGGATACCCCCAAGCATGGCAAGGGTTGATGTGAATCCACATCTGTATTTAGCACAGGCACAAACCTTTTCCACTCTTCCTCATCTGACTTGCCATCGATGGCATTGTGGTGGCCAGCAATTACTGGAGAAATTGCAGTGGTCACTTTTATGCTCACACACAACAATTCCTCTTCCCAACGAATCTTTGCTGCAGCATTGGGACATAGCAGTGAAAAATACAGGTGGTCGTTATCAGCACTGGAGTTTATTAGGCACAATTTGATATCTGGGCATAATTTGATTTAGCTTGGCAAGGGTTTAAAAGCCAGCAAGCTGAAAATGCCTGTCCAAGCTCTACTCATCTCCAATTTGATAACTAATCATTGCAGACTGGTGATTTTACACTGAAACACATCTGGTGACATATAGAAATGGCGTGTGTAATTCATAACAAACCATTTGGTCTGTTTATCTACTTAAAAGTGGCTCACAAAGAGATCACAGTTTTCTGAAGAGCAACACATTTGCCATACGCTGCCTGCCAATAACTCTTGGTGTGTAGACAGTTCATGAGCAGTTGGCTGTGAGCATTGAATGTTTTGGCCTATGCCCATTTTGAAACAACTGTGCTGCTTTCATCTCTTCTTGAAAATGAACCCATTCAAAGTCTGGCAGAATTTAGGTGGGAGACTGCTTGGGAATCCTGGATGCTTTACTAACAAGCCAAAGAAAAGCAGGTAAACAACAGAAACCAGATCAGAAAAAGAGGACCCAAGCTGTGTTGATGAATGGGAATAGAATAAATCAGAATCCTGTTGCTCCTAATTAATGTTCCAACCCCCAGAATCATTCTGTTCCCCAGCCTGAATAGACTTTGCATTATATATTGTTACAGGGCATTGTTCTGGGTGAAGATTAGCTAGTTAAGGGAAGAAAACGGCTCAAAATGCTAATTTTGGCATTATTTAATAATGTCATAACAATAATAACAGTGATGCTATAATTTTGGACTGTATAATTTTCTCTGAGATCATGTTAACATAAACCAACTCCTGCACAGACATTATATGACAGCCTTTAATATTCATGCTGTTATCAAATACCAATCTGTGACTCTCTTCCTTTAGTCATCTGAATATCCACTACCTTTGGTGTCCATATGGGACATCTCCTAAGTCACATTTTTTAAGCAGTGTTGAACCCTCAGACTGAAAAGGAGCTCAGGCATTGCGTTCGGCCTCTGCAACAAACAGCAAGCTGACGAGATTGTACATTTTGAGGCAATATCAATTTTTAAAAAGGTTTAGAGCAAAATGACAGGTGAAGAAACATAAAGTGTTCCAGACCAAAAATTTCCAGGCCAGAACAGACTCCCTGAGACAAAATGAGAATAAAGATCAATAGGGCAGAGAAAAGGGATATTTTCACTCCTCACATTGTCAATTGATAATAAATTTTTGTCTGGTAGAGTTTTGTGCTTGTTTGGAGGTGTTCTATGCAAATTATCTTGGTTCTGATGTAACCAGGGTGTTCTTATTATCTCAGTAATGACTAAATATTGCTAATTAGGTACAATTCATGGACTCATAAAAGCTTTTGAAGAAGAGATAAGAGAATAAGAGTCATCAAGTCATTTTTTTTGAACACTTTCTTAAATTCTATTGGTTCTTCCTGTATCAAGATCAATAACATATGTTTACTGAAAGCATCCTGCCAGAGAAAGCAAATACATTTGTTCAGAAAACATCAGGAGATGAGATTCTGTCTCTCCCTGGATAGTTTGTTTCAGTGATTAATCACCGTTAATAATGTGTATCTTTCCTCTAATTTGGATTTTTCTGTCTTTGGTTTTCTGCTTTTGGTATTTGTTTTGCCTTTCTCTGCTAGATTGAAAAGCTTGAACAGGCACAATTCCCTCTGGTGCAGGTAGGTCTGTGCCACAACCTAGGCACTGCTTTTCTTTTTTTATTATTTTTTTCAATAAACAGCATGACCTCTTTGTGTCTCATTTAATAAGGAAACTTTCTCTTCATCTTAACTTCTAATGCAGTATTTTCCAGAACCTCCAGTGACCTTTTGAAAAAGATCAGCCACTAAGTGACGCAAATTCAGCAATGCCAGCTTGACCAACTCTCTCTGTAAACAGAGAATTGCTTTTCACTCCCACTCACTTTTCCCTTGGTCAGCCAGCCAAAGGCTGCTCTTGCCACTGTGTTGTGTTGGGAGGTCATGGCTGATTGCCATTCAGCTCCCAAATTCCTGTTTGCAACCCCTGTGAGCTGGAAAATCACATTCTGTTCTGTGAGCACAGCCCGTGGTCCTTGATCTTGGCATTTGGCTGGATGAAGCTGCTGGAATGGGCCCAGGTTGTCCTAAAGGACTTCTCCATCCCCATGACCCATTGCTGTGGCCATAACTCCTACTCTACTGACTTCTGCCCTAATTGCCTTTGGAAATGTCTCTGGGATCCTGAGGTGTGTGGAAACTTAACCTTGCCAAGCCTGGAAATCTAAGCAAGTTTGGAGATGTCGTAAAACAAAATGGAAAATGTTTATTCAAGGCTTCAGGACCAGCTGAGGTCACTTAGGTTGTTCAGCCTGAAGAAGATGAGACTGAGAGACCTCATTGTGGTCTTGTCCTGGTTTGGAAAGACAGGTGTCTGCCAAGGAAGGCAGAGGCCTCCCTTGTAATGGAGAACGTAAACCCCTTTCCTGTGAATTATTATACTTTTGAAATTAAGGGGCTCTTGGGCAAAGATATGGGAATAGGAATAACAGTTCTTTACTAGGAAAATTAAAATAAATATGAAGTAATAAAAAAACACAAACAAACAAAACCCAAACAAACAAACAAAAGAAAATACTGACAGAGTCAGAACACAACCTGACACCCTGTTGGTCAGGGTGTTGGTAGCAGTCCAATCAAGTCCTCCTGGGGTGACAGATGTGGTTCTGTTGGAGCAGAGATGATCCTGTAGATGGGTGAGTTTCCCTCTGAATATCCAGTGGTGGTGAGATAGGTCCAGTTTTCCTCTGGGAATCCAGTGCAAACAGGCTGCCCTGGTGTTCTGAATCTCAGGTTTTATCCAGGTAGGAATGCCTGGCTCCTCCCCCTGAGTAGAGCATCTCCCAGTGGGATGATGTAATTGTATCAGCCCTGCAGTGAGCCTGGATGGCCCCTGAACAGCAGATATCCCCTGGAGGGAGGGTAGGTCATGGAAGAGATAAAGAACGCTGCCCCACCTGGTTTTGACAGATGGTAACAGAATAGACACTTTTGGTTACATTTTGCATTGCAATTTAAGACAGGTCTTCAACATCCTCATGAGGGGAGACACTGATCTGTTCTCTGGTGACCAGTGACAGGACTCAAGGGAATGGCCTGAAGTTGTGTCCGGAGAGGTTTAGGCTGGATATCAGGAAAAGGTTTTGCACCCAGAGTGTGGTCAGGCACTGGAACAGGCTCTCCAGGGAAGTGGTCACAGCTCCAAGTCTGACAGAGTTCAAGAAGTGCTTGGATAACGTCATCCAAGGGACTGTTGGGAGTGCCTCGTGCAGTGTCAGGAGTTGGACTTTGATGGTCCTTGTGTGTCACTTACAGCTCAGGATATTCCATAATGGCATTACTTAGAGACAGTTATAAATTTTTGCTTTTCACAGTCTTGGCTTCATTCTTACCTTGGTCTCATTCTTACCTCCTGATAGTTTGAGATTTCCCTACCTTACTTACTCTTTCTTAAAACTTTCTCCTTTTCTATTTGCCGTCCCATCTGGGATTTCTAAGAAATGCCAAGTAAATAAGTTTTTAAAAGTGCTTAAAAAGTCAAGTGCAAGATGTTGCACCTGTGTTAGAGCCATTCTGGTTATCAATAAAGACTGGGGGATGAATGAATTGAGAGCAGCCCTGAGGAGAAGGACGTGGTGGATGAAAATCTGGACAATGCAATGTGGCAGACACCGGACCAGGCTGCTCAGGGAAGCTGGGGATGCCCCATCATGGGAAGGCTTCAGAGCCAGGTTTGCTGAGGCTTTGAGCAAACTGACAACAAAGTGATAGGACAAGAGGAAATGGTCTCAAGTTGCACCAAGGGAGGTTCAGGTTGGATATTTGGAAAATTTTTTTCACCAGAAGAGGGGTCAAGCATTGGAACAGGCTGCCCAGGGAAGTGGTGGAATCATCATCTCTGGAAGTGTTCAAAAAAACATGCAGATGTGGCACGTGAAGATGACAGTGTTAGGTTAACAGTTGGACTCATGATCTTAGAGGTCTTTTTCCAACCCCAACCATTCTCTGATTCCATGAAAAGAAATACATAAATGCATTTTTTTTCATCTGCATGAAAAAAAGTCCGGTATATACTGAAGCAGTAAAGAAGCAAGTAGCCATAATAAATGCCCGCAGACACAAAGATAACAGGCCTATATATAGATACTTCCACTTGAGGCTTTCACTTTATCAGGAAATCCTAATGGCTTTTTAGTCAAAGTTATCCTGTCTTGATTGCAGATGCTTGGCTTTGGGCCATCTAATAAATTATTCCTAAAAGACTCTCAATTTTCATTCACAATTTCCTGTCTACACTTATGTCAATTTCTCTCAAAATTTTTCTCAGCTTTGAGCAATGAGCCCTTTTAGCACACAAAGCACATATTTCATGTTTGAGGATGTCCTTTCCATGCCCATAATAAATGTGATCTCCACGGGGAAAGCTACACCATGAAGGGAGATGAAAATGATAAGTCCAAAGTGTAATATTTTTTCAACTTGAGATGAAATTTTCAACTTTCTAAATCATCTGGAAGAAATTATCAGAGCTACATTTCACAGAGAGGTACAGCACAGTTAAAATATCTAAAATTGTGTGGGCAAGGCTGGTTTTGTGTTTTATTCTTTGTGTATAAATCATTGATGATAAAATTAAGTTGAAATTTAAGTGGATTTTAAGGAAAGCACAACTGAAATTAATTTGTCATGTCTTACAGTCAGGTAATATTTTTTCTGATGTTTAAGGAATGCTGAAGCCTACAAGAAATCATCAGGAGAGGAAAAGTGAAAATAGAGTGAAATCAAGATCTGAACAGTGTGAAATATTTTTAAAATCCCCAAGTCCCATTGCCTCTTGCTGTGATCTGGCATTCAAAAAACCTTACCAAAAAGTCAAGCTTGTCACCAATAATTTCAAATATCAGCTGGGGGGTTTGATGTAGGAGTTACTCTCAGAGTGACTTTTTCTGTTTCTCTGTTTGCTGACAAAGAGCTCTGGACAAACTCTTCTGTTTGAATTGACAACATATTCAGCAGTGTATGCAAATGACCCATTATCATACTATTAATATTTTCCTCAAGGTCATTTGAATGGAATTTATTCATGCAGAGTATAAGCAAATTGCAGTGAAGATGAGTCTCCGAAGTCATCTGTGTCTTCCCTCATTCCCCAAAATTTGATATCTGCATAACACACACCAGCAACCACTGGAAAAACAAGCACTGGCTTTCACAGGGAAAATGTTGATGGCTTTTTCTGTCCTGCAGCTCTAAATGATTTCCTGTCAATATCAAGAGATTTGATCATTCTTGACAGTGAGCTTTCTGCTGGAGTTGGATAAAGTTGTTCAGTTCCTGCAGGGATAGGGCTCTGTTTGGATTGGAGGCCACTCCTGCCACCTGTGATAGAGAAACCCCCATCTCATAAACCCAGAAAACTCATACTCCAGAGGGAAAGAAGCTACAGCAGCCACCAAGTCATGCTCTAGGCTGGATTTATACTTTAAGCCAACCAAGAATTGTACCATTTGTTAAATCAATTAAGTAGATTTCCTCAATATCTATTAGGGCTTGAGTGATACCTGCATAGGGTGATTCATCCCACCATAATCTGGGAGGGGGATCAGGTGTGGGGAGAGAGGAAGATGAGTCACCTCTCTAGGTGCTGATTTTGTTCTGTTGAGTGAGGGAGGAGCCAAGGCCAGCAGGTTTAGTGGGTGCCCATTTCCTAGGGAGGTGTGACAGAGCCAAGCCTAATCACAGGTTGTCTGCAGGCAGCTGACACCCCTACTATTAAAGTGATCCCAGTTCTGGGCACAATTAGGTTTGGACAACATGAAAGATTCAGTGTGTTATTGTTAGAGAAGACCACTGGTTACTCCCTTTAAAATGGGAAAGGTGATTTTAACACCCACAAAAATTCCCATGACTTTCTTGTCCCATGACGTAGCAGCCATTCCTCCCAGTTGTGTATCTTCAAACTTATCTCCTTTTCAGTTCTTCCCCTGCACTTCCGACTACTTACTGACATATTTCTGGTTTATTTTTTCTTTACCAAATATGAGCTCTGTCTCAGTGCATCTTCCTTGGCCTGGCAACCTCTGCAGCTCTGGGTGTCATAACTCACCACTGATGAGTTCTGGACTTAATCAGCTGATGCTGCAGACTTGAGACTGTCAGCAGTTCCTTTCTCATGACTTTTGGGTCTGGTGGCCAATATAAGTGAAAACTGACAGAAGGAAAATATTAAAGTCTCACAAGCTTGGGTGAAAATGTTTTCCTGGCAGGTGGATACTTTACAGTAGTCTCACTGACCCCCTCAACAGACATATAAGCAGCATTTACTTTCATTGTGATGTTCAACATTTGGGTTTCATGAGAATTAACTTAGAATTTATCACCCTTAATTGCTTCTCTCGGTTCTTTCCACCCTGGAAGTAGATCAGTCTGGGCTGTAGGAGGACCAGCCAGTTTTAAAATCCACTGACTCTGTTTTGCTCTCTTGAAGTCTTTTAAGGAAAATCTGCTATAAGATATATGCATCTTTTAAGAACTTTGTGATTGTCACGGTTTAAGCCCAGATGGAAATTAGGCAGCCACTCACTCAGCCTCCCCTTTCTCCATCCCACCCTGATGGAATGAGGAGAAAAATCAAAGTAAAGCTTGTAGGGTGAGATAAGAACAGTGCAATAACTGAAAAGAAAGTAGAACGCAATCATAAAGATAAATTATAATAAAAAGAGATACACAAGTGATGTGTGGAGCACAATAGAACTGCTCCACACCTGCTGACCAGTGCCAGACCCCCCTTTCCCAAACCAAGATCAGCCCCTTCCCCAGTAACTCCTCCCAGTTTATCTACTGGACAGGATGTTCTGAGGTGTGGAAAATCCCTTTGGCCAGTTTGGGTCACCTGTCCCAGCTATGCTCCCTCCCAGTTCCTTTTTGTAAACCTCCTCTGACTGAGCACGAGACAAGGAAAATCTCCTTGACTTTTTAAACACAACTTAGCAAAAAAAAACCCAAAAAACAAAAACCTCCATCTGTGTGTTATCAACACCATTCTCATTCCAGATCCAAAACACAACACTGGAACAGCTACTGAGAAGAAATTTACCCTATTCTGGCTGAAATCAGGACAGAGATTCAGTGATATATTATGTTTTCAAAGGGAAAAAATTACAAGTTGTTTCATGCGGAGAAGGAAAAAACCTAATGATTTTTAGGGGGAAAAAATGATGCCTTAACTTCATGGAATTTCTGAATATTCAGGCCATAAATCTCAAAAATCAAGGAATATTTTGAAACAGGCACAGCTTCAGGATTTATAGGTTTTAGATTGGAACTATATCAACTTCATTCAATGTTTTCAGCTCCTGTCGCTGGGGAATAGTTTAACCCACAAAGGCTGGGCTGACACAAGAACTCAATTTCCTCAACAAACAGCATAATTTGCTAACAGCAGCATAATTTGGTCTTTGTAGCTCATCAGTTGAGTTCAATGGTATGTTCAACTCCTGGATGACTATAGCTAATTAAGGTCCTTTTGAGCCCCAAAAACTACATTCTGAACTTCTTTTGGAGCCAAAAACAGTGTATGGTGTCCCTTGAAGAATTCAAGTCCTTAAAATTCCCCCTGCCAAAAAAGAAAGTGAGTTATTCATAGGGACTGAGGGGTAACATTTCTTTGCACTCTGAACTCAGAGCAGAGGCACTGCTTGGTGTGAACCTTCTCATCCTGGAGGAGATGATTGATACCTTAAAATAATTTTTCTCCATGAATATGGAGTGTTCTGATCTTCTGCAGCTCTGTGCTAACAAGTAAAATGCCTGAATGTCCATTTTTTCTGGCTTCTTCCTACAACAGCCTCTTCTGTCATCGCGTCTGGGACTTCCAAAGGAAAGGTCGCACTTAGCAATATGGAATAATGAGATGTTTCCAGCATCTGTTTTTTATTTCCTCACAGGTAAGGACCTCTGTTTAAGGTAAAGCTTCCCATGGTCTTTATGCCCCGAGCTTTGCTGCTTGAGCCTTCTGCCGGCGACATCTCTGATCCGAACGCATTAAGATCACTTCTCCCCAGATGCCTGCTGGCCTCTGTTTTATTTAGCACGCCTGGGTGGTTTTCTAGGACTACATCCAAGGTAGTCTCTGACCTTGCTGGTCCTTCAGTCAGCTGTGGTGCACTCGGAGCCCTGCAGGAAGAAGTGGTCAGTCCCTGGCGCCTTCCTGCGGGACGTGTCAGGTGCGCGAATTCCGCCGCGCGCTCCTTCTGACAGGGAGCACGCAGAGGGATGCAGCAGTGGCACATTTTTCACAGATGCCTGTGTAAGGCCAAGAATAGGTTCTCACATTCATAAAACCGGCACAGCCTGCCCTCAGGGAGGCGAGTAACTCATTTATTTTGCCTTTTCTTATCATTATTTCATCTGATCTCTCCTTTTTTTGTCCCTGAGACAGTAATGTGCATTTCAGCCGTGTCTTCCATTCTGGGAATCTCAAAGTTTTACAGAACACAAGTGACTTCAGCCTCCTGCCACTTCAGCAATGGTTTTTATTTTCAAGTTTCTTTTTCTGTATTGCTGGCTTTGCTTGGAGAGCAATACTTTTCTTCACATTGAGACATAATTTACACATTTTTAAGGAGAAACTGATACAGGCTTGAAAAGAACTCAGTCACAGTGGAGGCAGGAGATAGCCAATATTAAAAGTTGCAACCCAGCTACTGACATCAGTGCAGCACCACAAACTCTACCTGAGGTCATTAAAAAGCCTCAGAAATTCATGGGCCAATTTAATCTACATTTTTGCTGGGTGGGCCATTGCCCAAGAGCCAGGAAGAATCCTTCCCCTATAGGGAAGGGTTACTGAGAGTTTTCCTGGCAGGTGGATACTTTACAGTAGTCTCAGAGCTTTGTGGAAACTAAAAATATTGTTCCTCTACCGGTGTATTTTATGGACGCCACGTGGATTCATACCCTGTGCTAGGTGCTGATTATTATCACTGAGGATTTGTAACACACGGCTGAACAGGATCTGCCTCCATTTCTGGACACTAAGGAGTATTCTACCAAAAAACCCAGGAGAAAATGAGCAATATTATAAATTCTAGAGAGTTTCAGCTGTCCCATTTGCTAGGCTACACCTTGCTTGTTGGGAATAAGAAGCACTCAAGAGCTTGTTTCTAAATTTGCCAGTCAGTGTCTGCACTAAAAATTTAGGGGGTCAGGTTGAAAATTAAAAAAAAAAATAAAAATAAAAAAAAATTTTAAAAAAAGGTGGGAAACTTGAAATAGCTCCATATTCAGGCCAAAATTAGATTGTTTAGAGCATGATGCCGATAATGCCAAGGTTGTAGGTCTGACCCCCATATGGGCAATTCATTTAAGAGTTGGACTCAATGATCCTTGTGGGCCCCTTCCACCTCAGAATATTCCATGATTCTGTGATATTTGCTTGCTCTGAAGCTGAAAGGCTAATAATGTGTTCATTATTTTGTATGTGAAACAAGTGAATACAGCATTGAGAAGCTCTATCAGGAGCCATCTGCATAAACGAGTTCACTCCTGAAGTGACACCTCTAATTTCCTCTTGATGATTTTTACCCGTGGCCCTTCATCATCTTGACTGTAACGGGCCTGACACAATCTGAGCCTCACCTGCTGCTTCCATCCCTTCAGATCAAGTAAGGCTTTGTGATGGCAGTGAGAGCAATGAGGACTGAAATGAGATCACTGCGGTGGCTGAAGGGCTTTTGCTGCTGGAGACCAGGCAAAATCCTTTCCCACTGCCAGGAGAGGAGGTCCCCTCCATGCAAGGCATTTCTCTGCTTGTGTCACTTCCCTGCCTGTAAGTTACTGTGTAATTACATCATGGCTGGAAGTATTCATTAAAAAGCTGGAACCATTAGCAGAGGCAAGGCAGCCTCCTTTGTTTTGTGCAAAATTAGATACCAGCACAAGCCCCAGTTCTAGCTGCATTCATGTTCGTAAATCAAAGTCAAGTATTTCATTAGAGTGTCTGCAGTGTATGTATATAACTCAGCAGCAGAGAGTCTGCTAAGCCTAATGTGTTGCATTTAATTAACATTTAATTAGAGGGTTTTTGTGGGAGGTGCGTAAGTATTTGCCAGGCGGCTCATAAACATGAATCCACATCTCGCTGGCTGGACATCAGTGCTCAGTTCTTCTAAATAAAGGCTGCAAGTTGAAATCATCCTCCCCATCCGTGCAGATCTATTCCCAGGCTACCTCAAGATTCATATGTGATTTCAAGCTTCAGAGTTTAGTTTTCTGTTGGATCTCTCCTGTGGTTTTCCTTTATTGATCTACATAAAGTTGCATTTGAATGATTATATTTACTCCTCTCTTACTCATTTGTGTGGTGAGTAGTTGGGTCATACTGGAATAAATTGTGTGTCTTGTTAAGGAAAAAAGAGAAAGATTAACTTCAGGAGGAAAACTCTTCCCTTTCAGATCTGAGAGTCTGGAAGCTTTTAAGGTGCTGTGGCAGATGCCTCCAATTTAGGTAGTACAGCCATTTCCATTTTCAAGGAGAGATCTGTGATAATTTTTCCCAGTAAAATCATTATTGACAGGTTTTTGGTGGCCTGTCCTAGACCAGATGTCAGAGGATGAGCCTGATTTTTGAATGATGTCTTCATGACAGTTTTGTGGTCAAAACAGGAAGCCAACTGAACACAAGGTCTTCCTTGGAGTCACTGGAGTGAACTCCAATAAAGTACATCCAATCCAGAAACCTTCTCCAAACACACCCCTATAGGTGAAATCTATCTGACCTGGATGGATACCTTCAGCACAGTGTCTCCATCTGAACAAACCACCCCAGGTTCTCTTCACTGAGACAAGTTCAGGGCAGGATTTGTCTGAAAAGTTTAGGAATCTGTCTGAGGACGAGCAAACCTGTGACTTTACTGATTCTGGTGACTTGACACCCACTATTACAGGAGGCCAGAAATCCTGTGCAGACATAGACCCCTGAAAACAGGTAAGGCAAATCCCACCTATACTTTGTCACTGTCAGGTACAGAAGGAGACTGTGAAAATCTGTTGATGCAGGTCAAAGAGGGTGGTGAGAAACTGAAATGGGTTCCCCAGAGAATTTTTGGGTGCCCCATCCCTGGAAGAGTTCAAATCCAGGATGGACAGGGCTTGGAGCAGCCTGGTAAAGTGGAAGGATTGGAATAAGATGATCTTGAAGGTCCCTTCCAACCCACACCATTCTATGGTTCTATGATATAGGTGAAAACCTAATTTTCTATGATATGAGTGAAAACCTAAATAGGTGTGAAAACCTAAACCTAAAACTAAAACTAAGCTATCATGGCATGACTAAAAGGATTCCCAATGTAGTGGCCTTTGCAGGGACACCCTTCTCTCTGAACGCTCCCAGTTCAGGTGGCACTTTTCTATCCTAACACCTGCCACCCTCCCAGGCTGACTGAACCCACCTGTGAGCCTAAGCCTGGACTATCTTAGGGCATTGATCTGCCCAGCTTTGCAGCAGAACAGAAACAGCCCAGAGCTGTGAAACCAAGGGCTCATTGCTGCAGCTGTGGCTGCAGGCTCCTGGAAAATTACAACCTAACCCACCTCATTTCTCCCACAGCTTCGTTTCAGAGCAAGGATTCACCTCATGCTTGGCCTGCATGGCTTGTACCCAAGCTGTTAATCAGGCACTGCTGTGCTCACCCCATGGCTGATGGCAGAAGCGACCCATTTGGAGTAGCTGTCCTTTTCAGAGTGCTGCTGTGGTAGGGAGAGTCTCACCAACATGACAGATTTTTTCACTCCGGACTAAACAAGTCCTCTGGCTAAAAATAAAGGGAAAAAAAAAATAAATAAAAGGGGGAAAGAGGGTTGGTTGGGTACTTCTTTTTCTCCACCTGACCAGCTGCCCAATGCTTTGCACTCTGAAAAGCTGTTGAGGAGGTCTCAGCTCATTACTTCTCATTTCTGTGGATGCTTCTGTGAGAAATGATCTCTTTGATCCTCTGCAGGTTGACTGTCTTTTCCTCCTGTGCCCTACACATGAACTGGTTTTGTTTCATCTCCAATTCAGAATGCTGTAGTAGTGCTGGGCCTTTGAGAGAAAGAAAAGCAGGAAAGAAAACAAATCCTGTTTTTCAAGTCAAGGGCTTGTTTTTTTTCCTCTGGCACAATAGAGTAAATCCATCCTGGTGGAGGTGGTGTTAGATAAAAGAAGAGCAGATGAGGAGTGAAGTGACAGTGGGTCTGATGTAGGAATATTTTCCTGCCTGGGTTAGGGGTCTAATGGACTACTGAGGGCCAGATCTCAGCTGGCACAATTTGTGTAGCTCCCCTGAAGTTAATGGAAGGCAATGTTAAATTTCACCCCTTATGTACTAAAAAACCACTGAGCCTGAGGGGTTTTTAATGATGCTGTTCAGTGAGGTGAAGCCATAAGATGTGTGTGGCAGGAGTCCATAGAAAGCTACAAGTTGTAATAAGCTCTCCATACCCTTCACCAAGGCTTTTCCCTCCTCTAAGGGAGTAAATTCACAAGCTCAGAAATCTGAGCCTTCCCCTGTGCTTGTGGTTTTTGCAACCCAATCTCACAATTCAGGTCAGGTCCCCCCAGGCCCACAGGGTGAAAGGGAGTTACATCAGCAGCAGGTTGGGCTCTCCTTGTTTGCTCCTGGTGGGCTTGTCATGGGAATCAGAAATGGGAGGAGGAAGAAGAGAAGGAAGTAAAAAATCACAAAAATAGCAGGTATTTGATTCAGTTTGGAGATCTCTAAGTTGCCACTGATCAAATCCAAGTGCTTTCCTCATGTTAAAAAAGATTGCTTCCATCAATCTCCAGGAAGGTTTCAAGACTAATCTCCCTCTTTTTGGTGTCTTCATCCTTTTGGATCTGGGACAAAAACATTTTTAAAGTTACTTTTATACATCTTTCTTCTCCTTTCAGCTTCCTCCTTGGCCACAATCTGCAGGAGAAGGTCGAAACACAGATGCTGAGTTAATTTTCAAAGGCACTGTAGCAGAGTTGTCTTTTTGTTCGCTCTGCTTTGTGTCTCCCAGTTTATTTTCCAGATCAATAGGAAGTTATCTCTGTCTTTATTGTTTCATATTAATACTTGACCTACAGATAAGAAGGAAAACACAACAAGAATACAAGCCATAAGTGACATTTGAAGAGTGTTCACCTTCCACAGCATCTGCTTTCCCTGGGTTTGGGCATCATCCCATCCACAGGTATTAAATAGTTCAGCTGAGCACATTTTATGATTGTTGTGGGATCAAGAAAGGATAAAAACAGAGTGTCACCATTAGTTGCATGATCAGTTTGTGGATCACATGGGTTGAAAATCACAGGATGGGGATCATCATATCAAAATGCTTGACACAGGTGTGCCCAGGGGTGGAGCCATCAGTGAGCACCAAGAGGGGACTGTGAATGCTCAGCCATACTCATGCCCATGTTCAGATTTGTCTCCTGCATCTTCTATCTCTAATTTTTAAATCTAAGTCTAAATCAAATATCAGCCAATCCTGCAGCTGTCTCTGCCCAGAGGACAAATCATTCCCTGGGATCCATGCAATGGGGAAAGAACTAACTTTAGGATAATCATCTAATTAAAAAAAAATATTTTGTATTTTTAACATCAACATTTTCATGTGACCATTTCTCACACCTATTTTTGCAACAAAAGCATTGCTTGTCTATCAGCAAAAATTGAAGCGATGGCCCTTGCTTGCCAACCTCCACAATCTTTGTCATTTACATTTTTGCCCTCAGGCAGGGAGCTGGGCAGCAGGAGCCAACCCAGGAGTGGGAGGAGAAATCAGGTAAGCAGATATTCAGCCATGTGGGCAGGCAGCTGATGAGCTAACATAGACCACTTTCTCAAGTGGAATAACTTTGTGAATGCTTAAAACAAGAAAGGAAAATGGAACCAAAAAAAAAAGGGAAAAAAGAGGGGAAAAAAGGAAAAAAAAAAAAAGAAAAAAAGAAAAGAGGAAAAAGGAAAAAGAGAAAAAAGAAAAAGCAAAAAAAAAAAAAAAAAGAAAAGGAGAAAGGAAAAAAGGAAAAGCAAAAGAGAAAGAAAATGAAAAAGAAAAAGGAAATAGAAATAGAGAAATAAAATTCAAAATGAATAGAAAGAAAAATTAAAAGAAAGGGGAAAAGGAAAAGATGAAAAGCCAGTTTGGTTCAGGGCACCATTATTTGTTAATCTGCCAGATGAAGCACCTTTTTGGAGAAGGGATTTCCCATTTTCAGTGATTTCTTCTGCATTTTTTGGTAGCCACTTCTGCCCCCTGCAACTTTCCTTATGCCCTCTGCATCCTCCTGGATTATTCATGGCCCCACTTTCACTTCAGCCTCGAATTTCAGCCTCCTGATTGAAGTCTGGCATCAATCCTGGCCCCACAGCTCTTTGGTGATGCTTTGGGGTGGACCAAAGTTGTTTTCCAGCCTCTCAGCTGGTTCAGAAAGTCCTATATTTCAATGTGGCTTTTACACTGGCTTTTCAGTTATATTTTCTTTTGAAGTGTGGTCATCCATTCAAAGAAAGAGATTTTGCTCCAGTTTTTCTGGGCAAGAAAGAGCAGAAATGCTACGGAACAATTCAGTCACCCCAAGGAAAGGAGCTGTGAACAGGGATTATTTTTCCCAATTTGGGCCTGTGATTTACCTGCAAAAGGCTCAGCTTCAATTTCTTTGCATCATCCTGAGAAACAGCAAAGTGAAATCTACCCCAGGCTTTTGCTTTGCTTCAGCCCCTCATCAATCTTAGCAGCCACTTATTGCTCCATATTTTACCAAGCAAAAAAAGATTATGCCTTAATTATTTCCTTGCATGCCTCTGAGAGTTGCAGGAATAAGGCAAACAGAGGGTCAGTACAAATAATCAGTAAAATGAAAATTAAGACATCAGTTTTCTCTTCTGTGATTTACTAATTTAAACCCTGTGTCCTTTTCCAGCCTCATGGTGGTCACATATCTTTGTTTCCCTGGGTGATGGGTGAACAAGGCTCCCAATGGAAGGTGAAATGGGAAGTGATGTGCAGAGGTGGCTGTTTCTCCTGACTGTTGTAGAATCCTGCCTTACAGTAGATGCCTAATTATTGGAATTAGCTGCAGGAAATCTGCTCTTAAAACTGAATTTCACTTTTTTATTTTTTTCCGACATAACTCACAGATGAAAAGATGTTTTGAATCCCCTATACTGATATTTCTTTACAGGGCAACTGGGAAGTCACGGCCCTAAAAATTTGGAAATATTGCTGTGAATTTATCCCAGTGTTCAGCTGTTCCAGATTTACTGCCATATGTTGGCCTTTAGTGCAGCTCCCCCCGTCCCCCATGTTGTTAGCAGCCTCAGGTGTGCAGAATGGCTCCATGAATCCGTGAATGTGATAAATGTTATCCATTACTGGCAAGATTGTTCCGTGTCTCACTGCGGTTGGTTTCACTACAGAAACACTTCCAGTAAAGCAGGGCCTTTATTTACTTATTCCAGGGGTTTCTATGATTTCACAATTTCTCTGGCCAGCACATTTCTCATTAGTTATTGGTTATTAAATAAGTTATTCAGTGCTGTTTTCAAATTAAATCCATTGTCTGTCCTCCTCGGGGATCTCACCAGGAAGATGACTTGTGATGTTTGTTTGAAACCCTTCAGCTTGGCCAAGTGGGTACAGACCAGAGGGCAGAGGGAGCTCCTGATCCTTCAAGTCCTTTTCCCACAGTCTCCCAGAGAAAGCATCATGTGCAAGGATTGACCTTTGAGGGGTTGAGGTAGTTGCTGGAGTTCCTAGAATTTCTAGAGAGGGAATAAGTCGTACCAGGGACCATCATTATTAATTTTCGATGTCCTCTTGCCTTCCCTGCACTGGTTAATGTGTCAGTGTATCATCAAATCTCCCATCCTCCTGGGGGGCTGTGGAGCTGCTTCAAAATCAATCAGCCACTGTTTCCCTTCAAAAGTCACTCTGCTTTAAAAGTAAAAGCACCTTTCTGATTTCAAAAGGTGCTCTGAAACTCCCACAGCCCCTTATGCCAAAAGCAGTCATCCTTTAAATGCAGGTAAGTACCAGCTCTGGCTGAAATTCCAATAATCAGGCTGTGGAGGCAAGAGGGAAGAGGGAAGAGGGAAGAGGGAAGAGGGAAGAGGAGAAGAGGAGAGAAGAGAAGAGGAGAGAAGAGAAGAGAAGAGAAGAGAAGAGAAGAGAAGAGAAGAGAAGAGAAGA
>VZUI01020760.1:0-21316 GCA_013401135.1 Cettia cetti
TGTGTGTCTGTCTGACAGCTCCAGAGCTGTGTGTCTGTCTGACAGCTCCAGAGCTGTGTGTCTGTCTGTCTGACAGCTCCAGAGCTGTGTGTCTGAGTGCTCCAGAGCTGTGTCTGTCTGTCTGACAGCTCCAGAGCTGTGTGTCTGTCTGACAGCTCCAGAGCTGTGTGTCTGTCTGACAGCTCCAGAGCTGTGTGTCTGTCTCCCTTGACTACCAACAGTGCTGAAAGTAATGAGCTGGAATGCAGATGTTACTGTGAATGAGATGAGCTACGTTTGGGCTGTACATGTCTCACTTATTTTAAAAACCAAAGCAAGAGTCTGCAAAGCCACCCTAGGGCTCTGGTTGTTAAGGAAGGTGGAGAGTCGATGTGAGAAATGTCTCCCACTGAGTTAAAGGTAGCAGAGATAGAAACTCGCTCTTTGTGTTCACTACAGTTGGGGACAGAGAAATGGTTTAAATTACAGCAAGAGGGATTTGCTCTATCCACCCAGGAGGCTTTTCTTAGAGGGAGAGCTGACCCCTAGAAAAGGCTGTGTGCTGCTGAAGTGCTCTACTGCCCACTAAAAGCAGTCTGGGAAACACTGTGAGAGTGTTTCTCTCAGGTTTGTCTAAATACCAGTTTTGAGGTGGTGGCTGGGATCATCTCTGGAGCCTCTGCCAGCACTGTATTCTCCTGTATTCTCCTGTATTTTACTGTATTCTCCTGTATTCTACTCTTTATCTGATTAAAATGGTACCAGACTTTAAAATCTTTGTTTAACATATTGCTCCATTTTTTTCTCCTCTGTTTGTTGAAAAGGTATGCAGCTTATTCCTTCAAAATCTTTCATATTTTCATGCCCCTGGACACATAAAATGAGGTCAAAACCGACTGAACAATGAAGGCAGTATAAATCAATTATTCCTAGTTTACATCTGCTTCCAAAATTTTCCTTCTCTTTCCCTTCTCTTGATTTTGTTCACACAACAAAAACTTTCCTTTTCATTAATCCAGAAATTCCCACTTTGATTATTCAAGCTACTTACAGTGTATCTCCTCTCACCTGCTCTCTTCCCCTCTTTCCATAGTTAAATCACTTGCTGTGACTAAACTCAGCTGCCTTCAGCATTGCTGATTAAGAAAACAGCCTTCTTTTCACTCAAATGTTCAGCATTTTTAACAAGAAACCATGTATGCCAGAGAGATTTCTGCTCAGAGGGCAAATTTTCATGTGTTTGCAAGCAGAATTATGGTTACAGAGGAGCCTGTGGTTTTTACTTGCTATGTTTAGTGAAAATTCTGCACTGCATCATCCTCACCTTGTTTGGATTTTACATCAAGTTGTTTAACTCAGACTTAGGAACTTGGGTGAAGGTTGGTTTATTTTCTACAGTAAAGATGAAATACAGGGGTATAAAATATTAATGTTTGCCTTCTTTAAAACTCTGCTCTTGCTCATTGTGTTGATAAAGGCAACAGTGCTTCCGAAAGAGTTTTCTGCTCAAGGTTGGATCCTCCATCAGTCAAAGGGGTGGGGAAATCTTCTTTCAGCCTTTTAACCAGAGCTACAATCTCAAAAAACTGTTCTGGTAGTTCAGATGGAGGAATGATTCACGATTTGGTACCCTGTTTCTCTAGGGTAAAACACCAAAATCAAAGTCCAAAGAGGGGCAGCAAATTGTGCTTTGAACTGGTTCTTCAGATCTGGACCTTGAGGATTGCTCATCTTTCCCCATGGGCTGCAAAGCACTGGCCAATCCTTTTGTTGCATCCCTCTACATCACTCATCTGTGAGGGTCTGAGAGTGGCTCCAGAGGTGGGGATGCGGATTTCTGGCCACAGGTTTATAATAAATGAGCAACAGTTGTTTGTAAGCTGTGCTGGTACTTGTAGGCCTCCTCCTGAGTGCCACCACCTGCTGTGTGCTTGACTTCTCATCTGGGGCTTTTTCCAGCTTTGAGGAGGATTCTGTGTCTCTGTGCCTGTTTGTACCTGAGCACAGGAAGCTCCTGGCACTGCCTGAAGCCTCTGTATGGCCCTAGGTCTCATATCCTGAGTTTTGAAGAGCACTCATTTATTTTCCCCCTCTCTGTATTCCTGGCTTTTGAAGCCTGTAGTGCTCTCCTAGGCTGGACTCCTCAGTGCTGTGACAAACAGCTCTCAGGTGACACTCAGAGTTATGACATTTTCTCTGGCAGTGGCTGTGTGCACTCACAGACCTCGAGGGAAGAAGAGGCAATACAACATGTTGGTGAAAACTGCTGTATTTCCAAAGCTTTCCAAAAGCTGCTGTCTCACACTGAATTACCACAATCAGCTCTCCATGCTCCCTGTTATTTCTTTTCACTCTCTTTGAAAGGGCTGTAAACCTCTCATGGGCATCATGATACCTCTTTAATTGAAATGCCACCAGATCTGGCTGTGACGACCTCCTGAACTCGCTGCTCAGCTATCCAAAGGGCAGTTATGGCAATTCTGTGCACCTGGAAAAAGTGCCTAAAGTTTTCTGTACCTTGAGACAGGGCAGGACAGGACAAGGAACAATGTGCTGCCCTTCCCAGCTTTTCTGTCTCCCAGGGGTGGTGATAGCTGCAGCGTGGAGCTGTACAGGAGAACAGGCTGATCTCTGTTGCACACAAACTGCAAAACTCTTCCTGAGATAAGGCAATTTAGAAGGGGAAGACAGATGTAGCTGTTCCCACCTCTGAAGAATGATTTATCTAACCTTTAAGGACCCCTCTTACACCTTTTCCCCCTACATGTTGCAGTAGTTTTCCTGCTTGTAGTGTCTGTAGGAATTTTGAATCCTTCTTGGAACTCTGCAAAAATGTGGGAGCTCGAGATACTGAGAGTTGTTCTAAGGGAATGTTTCCACTCATCTGTTGTCTTCTAAATGCTTTGCTTTCCTTCCTTCTCCTTGGTGTATGGAAGGGGGCATACAGGACCACTCCTTTGACTTCATTTGCTAAATAATTCGTTAGTTTGTGCACCTTTTTTTATGCTCCACCTCTTCAAAACCAAATATTGTCCACATTAACAAATATAGCGACAGCATTTAAGGATTGGCAAATTCCTCTCATTTCATTTGCCCTTCAAGATTAGCCTAATCACTTTATTAGAAAGTCCCCTTTTGGCTCTCTACAATTCAGTTGTTCAAATCCAATTGCATTTATTTCCACTTAATCAGTTATTTTGTGGTCCTATCCAAGACTGTCACTTCTAATAGCTGGTTTTCCAAAGTGTTTAAAATCATTGTAATTAATTTCCATCTAATCTCTCCAGGAACTTTCAGGATTTTGCTTTCTACACCAATTAGCCTCTCAAATTACTGGCATGTGCTTGTTAAGAAGTTTCCTCTTATCTCCAACTTCCTTTGCTGTGGCTGAAGGGCCCCTGTGATACCAGAGGGAGGCTGAAATTCCCTTCTCTCCCGTTCTGTTAATGGGCTCAGCTCTGAATGTTGTTTGCAGAACAAAGAGGACCTCAAAGATTTGGACCTAATTGGACCTAATGAATTGAAGATAAAGATTTGCTTCACCCTCACTTTTAGTCATGTGTGGGGTTAATGCAGGTGACATACCCTGAAATACATCCTCAGTCTCAACAGGTTTATTTTTCTTTGGATCCTATTTGGATACTTTGCATGTTAATGTATAATATATTAAAAAAAACCAGGCTGAGATATATAATTACACAAAATATATCTAAATGTATATTCTCATCTTTCCTTAATATTTGCAAAACTATTAGGTGCCAACTGTAACTATAAAATTAAAATTTTTCCATCTGTTTAGGATGTCTTGATTTAGGGATTTATTTTGGATTATCAGCTAACCTGATGAATTCAGCAGAACTTGAGCTTCTTGTCACGCAATTATTTAAGGGGGAAAGAGGAGTTGGGCAGGACACAAAAGAGTGAGAACGGAGCAGGTTGCAATCCTACCTGGGGATGGAAAACAGGGAAGGAGAGAAGCCCTCCCCGGCTGTGGGAGCAGCCAGCAGAGCAGAGGTCACAGTGCTAAGCCAGGGTGGTGACTCAGTGCTGTGTTTATGCACCTCCAGTGATTCTCTGTGATTAAATATGAACTGCATTTAACTCACTGCTTGCAGGAAATTATTTCACTTTGGTCTTCTGAGAAGTCTTTGGAAGGAAAAGGACAGACACTCCCTCTAGTGTCCTGCTATTTAAAGCAAACTAAAGTTCAGTTTCTTTATTTTGTGGCCATTGCCTGTCACCTTTCTTGATTTCTCACACACACGCTGATTCCAACCTGGCTTTTAAAATTCCTTCCTCCACAATTGCTTCCAACTGATTGCACTGAGATGAAAGAAGAACTTCTCTGTGAAAGTCCCTTTGAATCAGGAATGGGAGTAGTGGGAACAATCGCCTACAGTGCTGTAGGACTTGAGCAGCCCACTCAGAAACCAGGGGTGCCCAGCACAGGGAAAACCAGGATCAAAAATACCAACCCTGCTGGAAGAAACTTGTATTTTCTACATGAAGATGAGGGGCAGTTTCCCGGAGTCCAAGAGAAGTAATGTTTGACTACACACTCATATCAGGCTCTGAAATAAAAACACATTTACTGGATTCAGTGGGCTTAGGAGGTCCCTTATTGTTGGTGCCAGTGGGCAGCATGTGCCTGGTGCTTTACCCTGCACAATGCCCTGGCTCAGGAAAAAGTTACTTTGTCCTGTGTCTTGGAGCTCCAGAGTTGATTTTGGATTGTTTTTACACTGCCTGCTTCTGTGGAAAAGCTAAGCAAATCCTTGGGCCATAAATCCAACTCCTGTGTCACTGGAAATGTCTTTGAAGCTTTCAGTAAAGCCTGCTTGTGCTTCTCTTTGACACAAAATCTGGGACAAATAATAGAGTTTTGCATGCCTTGATTGCAAATATCCAAAAGAACATTTTTTCCTAACAGGTGCTCAGGTCAAACTTGCTTGTTTTTGGTATTCTGCTGTTTCACTTCTTTGTGCAGATGATTGTTTTGTTAAGTCAGGGGGTTAAGGAACAATTGTTCTTCATACAAACACTCCTGCTCAGATGTGCAGGGACTGATTTAGCTGGAAACAAGGAAACTCTTTGTCCATCACTGTTCACTGTGTTTCCACTTAGAAGTCCAGGGAATTGGAACAAAACTTTAGGTGACTAATATCCAATTATCCAGGACAGGTGTGTGAAATGCTGCAGCTGAACAATTTATGGAATTGGACACTTCTGTCTTAGTTTGTCTCTGAGCGGGTGATAACATAGGTGGAGGTTGGAGAGCAGAAAGTCCCTGAACAAATAGATTATTGTCACAAATCTACAACTTCAAAAATTATAGCATAATTCTCAGAGGAATAAAAGAGGAGTAAGTACAGACACTGTCATGTTAGTGACAATCAACCAGCCCTTCTCTGTCAGATGTGCTCAGAACTCGGCTGAAAAATGATAAAAAACATGAAATGGTGAGAGTTTAACTGTCTTCAAAGCGTTGCAAAAGTCAGCAAGTTTTAACTTCCTGATCATCTTTGTGTCAGGGTCTTTTTTCTTGCTTTCCTGAGGACATTGGCAGGTTTCTGCTTCCCTTGTGACCTGTCACCTGTGTACAGTCACACTGAGGTGGGAGTTGTGTGTTAAATGACCTTTGAGGTCTCTTCCAACCCATACCATTCCATGATTCTGAATTGATTCCATCTCCTGCCTGCTCTGGAATTTGGATGAGCTTTTCCGTTCCCTCTCATCCTTTGCTCACCTGATTGGCCCAGCAGGGAAGAGGGAAAGTGGTGATTTCCAGAGCAGCCTTTAACATCGCTGGGCACTAGCAGGGATGGAGTTGGAAGTCTTCAGAAGAGGATCTCAAGTAGCAGCAGCTCTCCAGCGCTTTTCAAAAACCTGCTCCTGTTTCCAGTGGGACAGGACTGGGAGCTGAACCACCTGCAAGTGCTGTGGTGGTGTTGGGGACACCCAATTCATGGAGACAGGAAATGGTTTGGGTTGGAAGGGACCTCAAAAATCATCCAGTTCCATGCCCTGCCATGGGCAGGGACACCTTCCACGAGCCCAGGTTGCTCCAAGTCCTGTCCAACTTCCAGGGATCCAGGGGCAGCCACAGCTTCTCTGGGCACACTCATCCCAATGCATGAGATGTGGTCATTTCTTGTGGCCCACAGCACTGAGCCGTGTAGGGATCAAAAAAGTCCCCAAACTGGAGGACAGGATGAGGGGAAGAATACCTGGAACAGATGAGGGGTTTTGTTTATCAATAATTTCTGTTCAAGTCAGTGTGTGATGGAAAAGATTGTACACTCATGGGTGATAGATAAGATGCAAAAAAGCAGCAGCAGAATGACTAAGAGGGCAAAAATAGTACAAACCAGGGGCTGCAGGGAGAGAAACCACCTGAGGGGGTGTAGATAGAGGCAAAATGAGCACATTAAGAGAGAAGGAGTGAAGAAATGGAATAGAGCAGAGAAGAGGTGGGTGTTGAGATGGATTAAATATTTAGTTCTATTGAATATTTAAATTTATATCCTCCTGGCTGACTTTCCAGGACAGAGAGTACTGGAGGAGGGATTACATTCTGCAGGAATGAGGAGCTTTGCTGCCAGGAGCCAATTGACCTTCCCCATGCTTTGGTTTCCCAGACACAAAACAGAAACTGGTCTTGTGGGGGCATGGAGAGGTCCAGTGTGCTAAAACCCTTCCAACACCCCCAGGTGAGAACAGCCAGCCCTTGCCAGGAGAAGGAGGCTGGTGGTTCCTTTCCCTCCCATCTCCCTGGGGAGGAGCAGCAGAGCCCAGGGTGCTCAGCGGATTCTGCTCCCAGGTTCATCTGCTTTCAGTTTGCTTTGAAGATGAGCTGGCTCAGAGAAATAGGACAGTTGTGCTGCCATGAAGCTTTCATCTTCCCATTTCCCTGGCCTTCATTTGTTGCTGTTTTGCTCTCATCTGGCCTCAGCTGATTCTCAGTGCTTTGTTTGCAGCCTTCCTGGATGAAATCCTACAGCGAGAGCACACTCTGGGTACTGGAGTCATAATAACTGTTTCATTTACTTACCCAAATTATTCAGCAATAATACTGCTTTTGTTTATCAGACATCCACTGCTGCAAAACACTTGAAATCCGTCTCATGCAGAGGCCCAATGATGTGTTATTTTAAAGTGGCTCAACCAACCTTTTGTATTATTCAGTTTAAATTTGCAGCATCCTTTCTTTCTTGTGCTTCCTCAGGTGGGCACAGAGCCACTTAAGGGATTTTGTCATGTGGGTACAGCAAAGGGAATCCCATCATACTACCCTTGTGTAATGTGATTAAACTCTAGTTTAGAAGTGTTTAAGGCTCTTGGATTTGTAATTTGGAGTTGTATTTAAACAGCCACACACTGACACCCATTTTTTCTCACAAGTCACTAGTGTGCAATATTCTAATTTCCATTTTGGATACTTGTTCTGCATTTGGATCACCCCCTCAAACACTCCCAAGTTTGAATGAGTGGCATCTCCCACGTCTTGTTCCTCATCCCAAACCCCCATCATACATCCCCCTGCCCACCTGCACTGTGATCTTTCCCCATCCTTTACCACGTTCATCAAAGGCTTTGAAAAATACCCTCAAGAGAGACAATTTTCAGCCCAGATTTCAACTTTACAACAAACACATAGGTAAGAGTTTTTCCTGATGGGTTTAAACTGGATGTGTTCAGGTTGGATGAGGCTTTGAGCAACTGTTCTAGTGGGTGGCATCCCTGCCATGGTAGAACTTAATGCCTTGGGGAGGCTGACCTGAAACAGAGACTGGACAGAGCTAGAGAATAAATTAGGTGTTTTTTGAAAGACCTTTAGGATACACTTTGGGCAGGACTAGAGCCTGACTGGGGCTACACCCAAGGTGGACTAAAAATGGTCACAAAATGGATGATCGGTCATGAGGTCTCACACTTTTATAAGTTTTGGTCCATTTGCATATTGGGGTTTAATTGTCAAATTCCAGCTTCAGGTTATGAAGTCCCATCCTCCTTGTTTTCTCCCTTCAGTCCACTGTTGTTTATGGTTTTGGGTCTGAAACTTGTACTCATTGTCCTTGGTCTTCAGCAGGAAAGGATTTGTTTTGTGCCCCTTCACTCTGTGAAGAGCTGAGTGACACTGAATGTGAGGCTCAGAACTGGACCCCTGGGCAGCACAGAATCTGAAAAACAGGAAAGCTAAAGGCATCAAACTGGATGGTCTTTAAGGTCGCTTCCAACCCAAACCATTCTGTGATTCCATGAAATTTTCTTGTACTGTCTATCTGAACGCTCTGCATAAAAACTGAGTAATAGGATCCTCTAGAAATTACTCTCTTTGACCATGATGAGATAGGAATATGGAGCAAAAAAATACCCTTTTGAAGGCTCTCTAAGTTTCTCTTTTTTTTATTTTAATTTCAGAACTCTCAGTTTTAGTGTTTGGATGGACAGGAAAAGCCAAGTGTGCACATGGGACACTGCCTCTTGTGTCAAGAAATTAACAGGGCCCTAGAGAGAATAATGCTGTGCACAAAATAAATCTCCAGGAAACACTTTTTCTGCCTTTCAGCTTTAATGCCTCAGAGATCAGCGTGTGTGACCAAGCCACCTGTTGGCATTGTGTGCTTGTATCTTTCTCACTTTATTGATTATCTCTCCTCACCCCTCAGAAACACATATTCATCTTCTCTGGATTGGGAAGAAAAGTCAATTTTTTGCAAAGATGATCTGAGTTTCTGTCCCTCTGAGGGACACTGGGATCTGTAAATCATTACAAACTTTCCCTGCTGCCTCCCCATTGCTCAGTCCTTGGCTCAAATGGCCACAGCATAACTTAACAGCAACAATTCATTATTTTTCTGAGTTTTTTTTCTGATAATTATTGAGTTTTACCTTTTTTTCCCCTTAAAATTATGATTTTATGTCCTTTCTGTTTTTCCTTTTGGTGGTTGCATTTTGCTGTGTATCTTTATATTTAGTGTAAAGATAGTTTTGATGTTGAGCATCTGTTCCTTGCTTCCATTATCCATTGCAGTAGGACTTTTTGAAAACTGGGAAAGGTTTCCACAGCACTGGAATGGGGACATTAATACCTTTATCTGGGTTGGGGGACAAAACATTGTTATTTTTTATCAGCCGGGGAGAGAAGAGGGTTCACACAAATCAGCTGGAAATTTTGCCCTAGTTTCTGTATTTCTGTGTTGTTTTATTTTTGTTCAGAAATTGGAACAGTTAGACCAAAAATTTAAGGAGTCTCTAGATAATCTTCCCAGATTTACTGTGTCAGGATTTTTTTTTTTCCCTACAATTTGTTACAAACTGGAAACATTGTCATTTGTTAGCGTTTTAGATACAGCGAGCCAAGTTTTTATCAGGATTGGGTTTATTGCAGGATAACAGAAAACAGGGTTTGGGTCATTTATTTCTAAACAGAAAAAAGTTTATTCAAAATGCCCCAAGGCATTTTTTATAATCATAAGGCTCCTTCCAGGGATACTCAGCGATCCCCAGAGAGACACTCATTTTGATTTACTCTGAGTGTAAAGGCTTCAGGGCAGGTGGCAGATCTTAATCTGTGGCCTCTTGACATAAATCCACATTTTCCACTCTGAACTGCAGTTCAGGCTTCAGTTTGAAGCCATCTTGCACCTTAAGGTCCTTTATTTTTGCTTTATCTTTTCACTTTGGATTATGATTCCATTAACTCTTGGGTAGATCTTCTGTAGCTTTTTCTTTCTTCACATGTCTAACTTGGATATTTGTTTTTATTTTAAAAGTCAACCTTTCTTGCAGATTTGAGACAGCACAATTGGGGATTTTTTTATTACTATTGCTACCATTACTACCACTACTACTACTACTACTAACTTTTTTTTTTTTTTTTTTTTTTTTTTTTTTTTTTTTTTTTTTTTTTTTTTTTTGTTCTTTTCTCATCTGGAACCACATCTGTCAGCAAAACCAACAGCCTTTCCCAAAACTGAATCTGTCTTCACTACAAGGACTTCTGTATTATGTTTACAGCAATCTGTTTTGCAGATTCTCCTTCAATAAAAACAACTTGGAACTTTCTTAATCTGGCTCTGAATACTGGATTGACTTTCTTACTGCTACTGCCTTTGAGAATTCTGTGACATGAAGATTTTCTGCATCAGAAAGTTGTAGGGGGAGAAAAAAGGCAGATGACTCAGAAAAGAGACACAAAAATGATTTTAAAAGTCACACAGTGAGAAGGGAATAAAGATCAGAGTTTACCAGAGGAGAAGATGGAGATTTGTTTTTTAAGATGCATAAGTTCCTGCACTGAGATATAATACAAGGGAATAAAATACTTCTGACTAACCAGAGAAAATCTGGACAAAGTAAACTAGAGACAAATTGAGAGGAGAATTAGAGCACCTATTGGAACAGCAACTGGAACCAGGAAAACAGCAGCTGTACCAATTTCAGATGGAGACTGGCTGTATTTTGGGAAGATAGGTATTAGTCAAGAACAATACAGAAGAAAAGAGGAAAATCAGGGGATCTTTTCATGCAGGTGTGTCCAAGTGATATCTCGTGGTGGTCTCAGGAGGCTTTTGAGCAGTTGTAAGCACAGCTCCTGCTCCAGGATGTGGAGGTGGATATTTTCAAGTGGCTTTTGGTTAATTGCTGGCTGAGAGGAGGAGATCCTTCAGATTTAGACCCACTGACATACAGGTTTTGTCTCTCACTGTCACAGGAAAAACTCATCTGACTTAGACGATCAAATGGTCCTTTTGAAAAGAAAAGCTCTCTGTGTAAATTTGTTAACCCCAAAAGATTAGGAAGGATATCCAGATGAAAACAAGAAGGGAAGAAGTCAGAAACAATCCCCCAAATGGAAGCAGAGATGGAAATTAATTTGTATTTACAGTAGATCCAGAGGTACATAGTAGAAAAGTAGGGGAAGAGCATCAAAGCAGCTTTAGTGTTGTTGTTTCAGGATCTTCTTTTGCCTCACAGGTACACAAACCCATCACCTAAAATCCCAACCTTCATTAAGTCTGATATCCTGGATTACTTTAAGCAGGTATAAAGCAGCAACATTATTTCAATTTTATTTAATCTTTCTGGTCTAGTCAGCTTTAAACCCTTGGAAATCATGACCAGCTGAACTGGATTAAGGTGATCATTCTGAGTTGTGCTAATATTTGCACAATCATGTTTTCAATTTTGCTTTCCAATTCCAAGACCTTCTGCAGTTGTAAATTTATATTTCTTGTAAGATGCCCTCTAACCCTCGAGGTATGAGCAGTGTTCATTCACATATTCAGCCTGAATTATCAAGGATACTAATTAAGAAGTAGAAATATGTTTAATGTAATGAAACGCAGGAAGCCTCAAGCATTTTTTTTTAATTATAAATATACTCTTCAAGCAAATACATTTTCCTTTCCCAAGCCATATGTTGTAAGTGTAGGAACGAAGGGAAGAAATTACTAAAAGTACTGAAAACTCATATACTCCCTTTTCCATTTCCTATTCAAGCTTGTTGAAATCCATGTCTAGAAAATCCTGTTGTAATATTTGATAGAAAAATATAATCCCATTCCCATGCCATAAGTTTGCAAGAATCACTGCAGAATCACTTCCAAATCTGAAAACCAATCTCTGTTATTTGGAAGAGAATAAGACATGAAAAAAATAGACTCTGCAGGTGAATAGTCTGAATTAACTCATTGGGCTGCAGGTAAAAATAAACGCTGCACTCTTAATATGGAAAAAGAGGAAGAGAAACTGAGGGAAAAAATAGTGTTGGGAAAGATAATGTGGAATATTATGCATTGACATTCAACCACAAATTACCTGTTTTCTCAGGTTGTGGAAACTGGGATAGAAAAGCCCAGGATGAGGGAGATGGTGGATGAATTATCTGCAATGAAGCCCAGCAGATGTTTGCCCAGATGTTTGTGTGTTTTCATGCTGTTTTTCCATATGATGAAAGCTCACATGCAGCACATCCTGGGCATTGAATTCTTAATCTGAGAACGCATTTTCAAGGAGTCATTTTTTTACTCCTCAAGGCAAATGGCAGTAGGTGTTAAGGAAAACAGACCTGCTGGGAAAACACAATTCCATGTCTTGTTCCTTGAAAAGTGGCTATGGCAGCTATGCTTCTACTGCACATTAAATTTTCAGTCTTAAAGATGTATGCACAGGTGGTCTCCTTGCATTTATCTGTAAGTTAAGCACATGTCTCTGTGTCCCCAGAGCCAGAATTTGCACATCACTTTTTCTATGTATCTACTGAAATATTTAAGGGGCAAAAAGTAGCTTTAAATATTTTATAATTCATGTAATAAATAAGATAAGCAGATCTTTGGCTCCGTGTTATGTAATAAAGGAAAAGAAATAATTCTGTGTTTGTACTCTGTGGAAAGAGCCAGAAAATATCCAGGGGAATAAAGAAGCTTCAATAAAAATAAATATCTGTATAAATTAACATAATATTGCCTGAAAAATGATCTGAAGAAGGGAGAGCCTGAGTGCATTTTTTAGGATAAAAGCTGGAGAACCTCTCTAGAGAACTTGAGTGTTCCAGACAGCATCATAACAGTGCAATCATGAGTTACCTGGTCATGTACTAGCAGCAAAATGTAGGGGACTTTCTGTTCTTTGCGTGACCTTCTCTTCAAAACTTACAATACAATCTGCACTATCCTAACTGGTAAAATAGAAATAATTAGCAGATTTATAGTCCTAGGGCAAAATAACTGAAAGAAGCAATGTCTCAATGTCCTGCTGTGGGAAAGAACATATTTTAGATTTATTAGAATGCATAAAAACCATCATTCAGCCAGAATTTTTACCACATTAGCTTTGGGCATACCAATAACAAATAAAGAATTTTGCTCCACAAGTCACTATTTTGTCAGTAAAGATGCTCAGCATTGCTCTACACCCAAGCTAATGATGCTTTCTTTGAATGCAACTTCTTTTAAATAAACCTGAGACTGCATTTTTCATGTCCAGTCAGCAGGGTAATGTTTCAGTTTGGAAGGGGTCATGTCAAGGTTTCAAATGTAACTTGTTTTGACTCATTTGACTTACTTGGGCATTTATCAGTTTGAAAAAAAAAAAGGAATTTGAAAGGAAAAGCCAACACCAGTGACATTTGAGACAAGCTTCAGAGGCCATGTCTGTGGGCCTTATATTTCTGAGTTTGTAAGGTTTTCAGCCTGTCAGTAGCTGATTTTCTTCTCATGGGAAAAATTCCTGGGAGTTTTTCCTTGAAGGACAAATTCATCTAAATAACCATAACATTTCTAAGTTTCTCATAACAATCTCTCTCTCAGGTGTTGTTTTTCAGCCAGTGGAGAGAGGTGTCCATTTTACAGACCAATAATGTGCTTTCTTAGCACAGTATGTTATAAAAAGGCTGGATGAATTGTAAATAAAACCTTCTGATGTTCTTCTGCCTTTGAACTGGAGTCAAGCTCTTTATTTCAAGTCCAACTGCGACACATGCCGAGCTTCAAGCAGGCTGGATCTTAAAACATTAATGTTGGTGTTAATTCATTAATGCTAGATGTTAATTCATTCAGGCTAGATGTTCTTCTGTTAACATTTATACAGCTGAATGAATTGAGCAGAATGAAAGCAAATGTGTCTCTGTGAAGGACATCAAAGATTAGCCCTGTGTATACCTAAACATGTACAGGAGCTCTCCTGCTCTTGGGTATAACAGTACAACATGGAAATAACTAAAGCTAGAAGTCTATCTTTGTATTTAAAATGTGTGCAACAGCATGTGCAGGGCCACAGGATCCCAGGATGGGACCACAGAGGGGTCACCTGGTGCCACCTCCCTGCTCAGGCTGGGCCATCCCAGAGCACAGGGCACAGCAGGGTGTGCAGGCAGCTCTGGAATATCCCCAGGGAGGAGACTCCACAGCCTCTCTGGACAATCTGTTCAGTGCTTGGTCACGGCACAGTGAAGTTCTTCCTCTTGTTCAGCTGGAACTGCCTGGGCTCAGCCCCTGCCCATGGCTCTGGTGCCATTGCTGGGCCTGGAGCAGAGCCCGGGCCCTGCTCTGACCCTCCCTGCACACAGGGACAGACTGGGACAGACTGGGGCAGACTGGGACACACAGGGACACACAGGAAAACACAGGGACAGACTGGGACAGACTGGGGCACACAGGGACAGACTGGGACACACATGGACACACAGGGACAGACTGGGACACACATGGACACACAGGGACACACAGGGACACCCAGGGCTGAGGGTCCCTCTCAGCTGGGGCTCCTCTCCAGGCTGAGCAGCCCCAGCTCCCCTCAACCTTTCCTGGGCACAGAAATGCTTCAGTCCCTTCATGTCATTTTTAGCCCTCCACTAGACCCAGCCCAGGAGCTCTGTGTCATATTTAAAGATTTGTGGTGACTTTTGGTCATACTTATTTCATTTGCCAGACTTGAACCCTCTGCTCCCTACAGCCAATGTCTGTGGTGCTGATCTGTATTCCAACCTCTGAACCTGAGGATGAATCAAATCCCTGGCACAATTTCTGGAACAGCTGTGATAAGCAATCTTTCTCCTCTCTCTCAACACAACATACTGCCCAAGACCTGACTACTCTTGGCAGATGAGAAGTGATGTCCCTTTTTATCAGCTGTCATCTCAGGACATGTCCTTCTTCAAGGTTTCATAAATGAACAAAGATTTTCTGGGGTTAAATTTGTTCTGTCCTGGAATACCAGCTGACTTATATCTGCTGCAATTTGTGCTCTAGCTCTCCCTGTGTTGTTTTGCCTTTGTACTCTCTTCTCTCCTCTGCCCACTGAAAGGATAGAATCAGGTCTCATTATAATCTTTGCTGATTGGGGAGTATCTTTCACTAGCAAAAAGTCAAACCCCATGTTAGCTAAAGCCCTGAAGGCCAGCAGAGCTGTGGAGCCTATTCAAAGAGGATGAATTTAATAGCAATTATAGATGAAAGCTTTGTTATGCTTATGTAACCCATAATAGCACAATTTTCCCATGACTTGCTGCTTACAAGATAGCTGACCTTCTACCAGCTAGCCACTTTCTTACAAATCTGCACAATGTGCTTTTAATTAAAATTTGCCTTTGAAACTAGGTCCAAATGAGTTATCCCTTAAAAAACTCCAGTGAAATAGGCCCCATCTCTCTGGTTTTACTCCAACCAAATCCTGCATTTTTTTACACCCACCATAAACAACATTCCTCTCAGTGTTATCCTGCTAAAACAAAGCTGTAAGAAAGTCTCACCTGGAATAACATTGACAAGGAAGGGTTCTTGCTCTGCTGAAGTCAGTCAGAAATTATGCCAGGCCCTCCTGGAATAATGAAGGGAAAGATGGAAACAGGATCAAGTTTGCTGGGGATTTTTGCTTTCTTATCCTGCCTCAAATAATTCTGATTTTTCCCGAGATGTGGGCACGAGAGCAGGGCTTTGGGATTGTTACATAAGGAAATAATGATGAAGAAAGAGATGGTTCCAGAAGAGTATCCCAGCAACGTCTGGTAAGGGAACACTGCACTTTTCACAGATGCTTGCAACACTAAGTGCTGCCTTCTTAAAAAAAACAGGTGATGGGACTTGAACAGCTTGAGAAAAATGGAGGAGGAGCAAAGGATGCAAAATAAATTTGATTGAGGTGTCATATCCACAATCTTCTCACCAGCTGAGAAAAGTCTAGATTAATTCTGTTTTGTTGTTCATGTTTTAATGTAGTAATAAGATAAAATCTACACAGAACTTGTGAGAATCTCCAATATTTCTCCCAAATGATCAGCCCCCTGCAGAGCACCAGGTTTTGTTCCTTGCCATCAGTGAAGCTTCAAGGTCACATCACACAGAACATTTCTATGCTGCACACTGAAAGCTGCAGTGACAAGTTTCATTTAAACAAAGAGGAAGAAGATAAAGTTAGGGGAAGCAACAGTGTAAGGAGCAATGCTTCTGGAAATTTAGGGCAATGAGCTTGAACGGAAACCCATTTCCCTTTTCAATTAATTTCATTTCAATCAAATTAAGTGAATTGAAAAAAAAGCCATAATTTTATGACTAAAATCCAGTTGCAATATTAGGCAACTCAGAGCTGAGCATAAGTGAAGTAATACATAGGTGGATTTTTTCCCAGTGGTTAAGAGATCATATGCAAGCAATACTTATTTTTGTTTTAATGAGAAAGGGTCTGAAATGGCAAGATCCTAAAAGTAGAGCTGCACATTTCAGGTTTTTGTGCTGCCCAGTGGTGTAAACTTTTGAACTTGAGCAGTTTAGAGAGGAGCTCTCAATTGGAGGTCACCGACCATGATGTGCCACACAGGAGCCCATCAGCATCTCCACCAACCTGAGGCCTTAAGTGTCAGCTTTCATGTTTTTCAGATCCTGTGCTGCCCAGGGGTGCAGCTCTGAGCCTCACATTCAGTGTCACTCAGCTCTTCACAGAGCAGGGACACAAAACAAATCCTTTTCCTGCTGGAGACCAAGGACAATGAGTACAAGTTTCAGACCCAAAAGCACAAACCATGGTGGGCTGAAGAGAAAAACAAGAAGGATGAGACTTCATCATCTGAAGCTGGAATTGGACAATTAAACCCCAATATGCAAATGGATCAAAACTTATAAAGACCTCGTGACCATTTGTCCGTTTCATGACCATTTTGGGTCCATCTTGGGTGTAGCCCTGGTCAGGCTCTTGTCCTGCCCATCTGTATCCTTAAAGGCCTTTTAATAAATGTTTACTTTATTCTCTAGCTCTGTCCAGTCTCTGTTCCAGGCCAGCCTTCCCAAGGCATCACATCTCCCAGACTCAAGAGAGAGGAGTCTTTTCTCATCATGCACTACTCTAAGAGGGTAAAATAAGATTTGCAGAGGTGCCATTACTTTTCCATGCTGTCATCTGCCAGGAAAGAAATCATCATTGCATTGCTCTGCAGATTCAGAGATGAGCACTTAGCCAGGAGATAATTTAGCCCAAAATAGAGAACAGTACTTTGCTCAGAAAGAGCATCCTGTGTTCTTGTGAGAGATGGAAGCTGAAGTTGAATCCCACATGGCAGCTGTTACAAAACCACTTTTATTTCTCTCTCTCCTATTAAATACTATTCCAAGACTTCACCAGTCCTAAGGTGTGAAATCACAGAATCACAGAATATTCTGAGCTGGAAAGGACCCACAGTGATCACCAAGTCCAACTCTTAAGTTGAATGGCCCATAAACCTTTTTGCTATCAGCTCAAAGGCACTCATTGACAGTTCAAAACAGATGCCCTTGTTCTATATATATTTTTTTTTTAGCTTCAAAAGATCTTTTCTATCCCTGGAGTTTGTTCCACTGGGCTACTGACAGAGCACAATCCCAGCTCTTCTTGGCCTTTTCCTTGGCATACCCAAGCTGCTTTTGCCTCCCTCCATCCCAAAGAGGGCTCATTCCCTGACCAAGACAGTCTCTCCTTAACCTCCTCAGGGCTCAGTCTTTGCTGGCCATGAACAGAGAGGTGTGAACGCTGCATTTCAAATGGGATCTCTTCCATTTCTCATACCAGGCCAGCAGTTTTCCTTCAGTCTATTGGAAACAGTTTTTGGCTGTTGCATTCAGCTTCCTCCCTGCTGGCATCACCCCAGCCTTCCCCCCTCACCCTGTTACCAGCTGTGCTGCACCTCTGCTCCTCTTTCTCACTCATCTCCAACTGCTGTGCCCCAACTCACAACAGAAATGCCTGTGGTCAGTCTCCAAATATGCAACCTTACTTTTTTTCCCCCTATTGAATTCCTTTCAGCTTTCTTTTAATTCCAGTCTTCAAGCTCATTCAGCTTTTAGGATAAAAACTCCTGATTTTTCTGTTAATAGAAGATGCCCTCTAGCTTTTCATTGGAAAATTGAATTACAGCATCGTTTTGTGCCAGTTCATAAAAGAAACCATGACATGAGGCCTGAGTCCTGTTTCCTGGGAAAATCTGAGCTCTTCACCTGCTGCCTGATGTCACCTCCCCTTCTCCTGGTGTCCCCTCAGCAGAATTCTGGCATTGTCCTCATGTCACTGAGCAGGTGCTGTACTCTACCCACACCTGCAGATTTAAATGTCTAACGTTATTCATGGAAAAATCTTAATTTTTCAGACAAAGGTATCAAGTTATTTTGTCATTACCTACCCACACTAAGAGAAGCCTACATTTTATCTTCTGTTTCGTTTGTTTCTGACTCTTCACACATCATGCTTCAAAGGCTTATCAAAAGTTTCACACATTCTAAAAGCCAACTTCTCTAGTGTGAGAAAACTTTCTGTTTGGGGAAAACTCAGCTTCAGATATATCATCAGCCAAAAATTTAGCGAAACTCCTTTCTCATAGGCCTTTGGGTATTTTTCAGAAGATTGAAATGGAGATTATTTGAATCTTCATCTTTGTATGAGCTTTTTTGTACTCCTCAGGATGCTAATTTTCTCCTTTTGTCTGGATTTTTCTGTTTTCCAGGCTGACACTAAACACTTTGAACAGGTTAGTCACTTAGCTCATGACATAAAGTGGGCTGGAAAATGACAGTTCTCCACTGATTGTGAGGTACTTAGAGACACAATAAAAAAAAAAAAAGAAAGAGTTTTAGACATGGAAATTGTTCCGTTCCCTGATGAATCATGGTCTTTTGAAAGAGTTCTGGCTGAAGTGAGTGAGTATTAGATGGATCTGCAGAATATTTGCTTTTAAATTTGCACCGTGTCTCATTTGTAATGATCTGGGAAATAACTTCATATTGTTATGGTCCATACTATAAGGGATTTAACAATACATCTTTAAAAAAGCCATGTGGGGTTGTCCAAATTGAGTTTCAAAGTGAAAATAACAAATACATGTTCAGGAAAGTAAAAGAAACTCCATTATTCCTTTTGAATATCTGTCTCATTCCCACAACTCGACAGCATTGACTGTTTTACATGGTTATCAGCAGATCCCTCTTTTCCATCAGTGTGTGTTTCTATCAAAAATTAACAGATAAATATCATATCCAAGCACATGGCTGGATTCCTGCCAGTTCAGGGTCTGTACCTGCTGCTGTGGCATCTGCATAGCTGAATTTTGCCATTTCAGCTTCCAGGGAATTCTTCTTGCTGTTTCCTTCCTCCTGGGAGGCCCTGAGGACCAGGTACACTGAGCCTTTGTTAACTACTGCAGAGACTAAAGATCAAACACTTTATTTACTACTTGTTTATTCCTGTGCCTGAGCTGCACCAAGTGACACAACAACAACAATGGATGTTAGTTTTGTCACATATAAAAGTAGATTTCTGTTTCCTAAAGCAAAAGGTGGTTTTTAGGCGGGATGAAGTTGAAGCTCTGCCTGTAGAAATTTTTTATTATTATACTTGCATGGATGGCTCTCTCCAGTTTTATGGCAGCAATTACCATCTTTGAAAGCTCAATCATCAGCCATAAGGAGTAAAAAAATAACTTCTAATGTCTCTCAGTTCTGCAAGTGACCTAAAGTGAAGTTAATTTAGTCCAAGCCTTTTGAAGACACTAAATGTACAAAAAACCAGCTGAGTCTTTCCCTTCCTTATCCAAGGCTGGATCTTTCCTGTGTTTCATTGCTTCAGTATAGAACAATATGATTTGATGGCAAAATTATTCTGGAAGTCTTCTCAGAACATTTTGTTCCATGTATTAAAAAAAAAAATAAATAAAATTCTTGTTTCAACTGAGTTTGATATATTTGAATTTCCTGTCTGATTTGAGACTTTGGCCAGGGCAGTGATTGTGCCCCTGCTGAGGCCACACCTCGAGGGCTGTGTCCAGTTCTGGGGCCCTCAATTCTGGAAGGACATTGAAGGGCTGGAGCATGTCCAGGGAAGGGAGTAGAGCTAGGGAAGGGTCTGGAGCCCCAGGAGCAGCTGAGGGAGCTGGAAAGGGGCTCAGCCTGGAGAAAAGGAGGCTCAGGGGGGCCCTTGTGGCTCTGCACAACTCCCTGCCAGGAGGGGACAGCCGGGGGGGTCGGGCTCTGCTCCCAGGGAACAGGGACAGAAGGAGAGGGAACGGCCTCAGGCTGGGCCAGGGGAGGGTCAAGGTGGACACCAGGAGGGATTTCTCCATGGAAAGGGTGGTCAGGCATTGGAAGGGGCTGCCCAGGGAGGTGGTGGGATCTCCATCCCTGGAGGTGTCCCAGGAACGCCTGGATATGGCACTCACTGCTCTGCCCTAATAACAGGTTATAATTAAGGATCTTGGAGGTCTTTTCCAAAATAAATTATGTTTCAGTGTTTCTATGTTTCTGTGACCGTGCAATTTGTTCTCTGTGCACTACTGAGCATGGTTAAGGGACGCCCATGTGTTTTCCTGGCTCAACAGTGTGTCCAAATCCCAGGAATTCTCTGAGCCCAGGCCCCAAAGAGTTTCTGTCTCTTTGATCTCTCAGTGTACACAGCTCTTTCCTCTCAGTCACTTCCGAGCAAAAAGCTTCTACATCACATCAAGAACCACCACTATTGACCCTGAAAGTTCAAAGCCTTCATTTTTTCACTATTAAGTTCAGTCCTGGTGAGCATGGAACTGTGAGGATAGTTTCAGTTCCCTTCAGTCAGGAAAAGTGATGTTGAAAAGAGAACACTGATCATTCCAGCCTTAGAGAATTTTGTCCTGACCACTCTTTCAAATAGTGTGATAAACACTGTGCTTTAATCAGGGAAGGATGGTTTATTTTTATTCCTGTAATTCCTTAATTTAAATTCCTGTTTAATTATGCTCAGGTGATTTTTAATACACAGAGACAGCAAATTATAAAAGATAAAAAAATAAAAGGCTGAAATATATCAAAACCAAATATGGTCTTCAAATGCAAAGATGAAACCTCAAAATCTGGAAACACAGAGGGTTGGTGTTGAACTGCTTTGCTCTTCCTTTTCATCTTACACAGCAAAGCAAAATTTCTTCATTCTGAAAGAAAAATTAGAAAAGAAAAAAGAAGGCAGCTACCGGATTGCCTCTCTGGAGTCAGACAAGACTAATTTAAAACAGCTCTGAAACTGGAAGTTTTCCTGAAATATGCTGGTGCAAGCAAGGAGAAAAAAGTTCTACCAACCCAGACATCTGCAAATATTACATCTATTTTACCATATTTCACCTAAACACATTCAAGCAATGACCTAAATTCATGTGCTGCAAATACACTTTATAATTCCCTGGCAAGGACTCTATTTTTGACAGTGTTCTCCACATCAGAGTATTCTGGAATGTACAAATTTTACTAAATAAGGGCATGATCATCAGATCCTTCCTTTTCCTTCCTTCCTTCCTTCCTTCCTTCCTTCCTTCCTTCCTTCCTTCCTTCCTTCCTTCCTTCCTTCCTTCCTTCCT
>VZUI01020796.1:0-71459 GCA_013401135.1 Cettia cetti
AAGCCCTTAATTGCAAAATTATAGTAATTCGGAGGGAAGGGGGGTTACATTCTCCATTCCAGGGAAAACTCCAGTTTCCCCTGGCAGATACCTGTCTCTAAACCAGGACAGGATCTTTATTATTATTTCAAACACACAGAGTTTTGTATTGAATTCTCATCCTCACTGGTGGCTCTTTGGAGATTTAATGCAGTAAAGATATACCAACATTGTTAATGGGTTTTTTTGAAATGTGAGAAGCAGCACATGCAAAGTAATTTATTTATGTTGGTATCTATGAAGCCATGGGAAAAAATTCCTTGCTGAAGTTAATTCTTTTTTTTTTTTTTAAAAAAAATTTATTGTTCATGTATTATGCAACTACTGGAGCATAAAATTTGTGGGTTTTTAAAAAAATTTATCTTTTTCTCAGAAAGCAAATTCCAGCTCTGTAATATGACTTTAATCCTACCCACTGAATGATAAAATGTAAAAAAACCCTTTGAATTACCGTGATGTAAATTGTATAAACAAATAATTTTTGAAATAACAAAAACTTAAATATTCATTTTACTATCTAGCATATTTGTTTTACAATACTGCATGCATGATACCAGCATATTGCAATACCACAATCCAAAGCTGAATTAATACTGCCACTTTGTCATCATACACACATATTTTAAAAGTCATTCTTCTAAGCACAGTTTCACTTGAAATACTGCTTATTCACACTATGTGCCATTGCAAGGCTGATTTTTGATGCTCATCCTATAGTGATTTAGAAATGACTTTAGAAAGACTGTAATTGATTGCAATCATAAAGTGCAGCTGTGTACAGGGAAAAAATCTCTTACAAAAGAAAGTGATTTAAGATTTAATTCAGATCTGGAGCAATTTTAATTATATTAAGATTTCTCCACCTGTTTGTGTAATGGAAGACAAGATAAATATTTGCTTATAATTAAAATACATTAATATTGTGATTCAAATTATTCAATTTTATACTTAATGTTCAATATTAAGTATTGTATGGAGCAGGATAGAGTTTGCAGCTTGAGACACCAAGATACAGCTGTCCACATGCAAATATCTGTATATTTAGCTGGGTCAAAGAGGCCAGTCTCATGCATATGCCATGGGTACTGCTGGGTATTGCAGGTAGCACAAGGTGTCTGTTTTCTTGGCAATTGAAGTCCAACCATGTCCAGTTCAATTAATGCCTCCTAGGTAATGACTCAGCTGTCCAGTCACCAAACATCTGTTCTTGGGTGAGATCATCAACTCCTTGGGGGTCTATTCACTTGTCTAAACATAGGGATCTGGTTTCATCTGGGATGTCATAGAGATTCTGAGGCATCATCTTACAGCTGCAGATATACTTTGGGGCATACAAGAGATCTTGTAGAGAGTGGGCTGCCTCAGGATGTGTTAAACAACACATCCTACTACATGCCTATGTGTGAGCAGTTCCATGCAGGCTCCATCAACTGTATTGACAAGTGGCTTTGTTTAGTAGCCTACACCTAGAAGATTAAGAGGAGGGACTTATCTGTCTAGAGACTTATCTGCTTGTGTCATGAGAGTACATGTCCAAACTCCTTGATAATTCTCAACCAAGCATGGCTTCAGTTGTCAGCAGGATGATTCAAATCACACAAAGGAACACCAAGTCACACCTGATGCTACATTTAGATAATTCAATTGAGACCTTAAGAGATGTCATTTAAGAGACATCCTATCATTCCTATTAAACTGGTGAATGTGAAAAGAGAAGCAGAAGAGACTTTACCCTTAGCCAGAGGCCAGCCAGGATGGCTTTTCTCTGGAGCTGGAGGTGTTGCTTTAGATCCTTGATAAAAATTCCAGATATCCACTACTTGTAAAAACCTATACATAGATGCTTAAACACAAGTATCAAAAAAGATATCTGAAAATGTCTATAATAAAAATGGCTGTCAGAACCAAGAGAGTAGTCATTAATTTTTTTAATTAGCTAATAAAATACTATGCAAGCTTCCTTTAAAATTATTTCCACCCAATACACAGTGTTTCTATAGATTTGTGTTTATTTAACTCCTTCCTACTTGTAATTACTTGTAATTTGTTTGTCTGCAAAATAAAGCCAAGATCTCCCTTCCATAGAAATGTTTGGCTATATCTGAGAGCTAACTCTAAATTAATACATATTAAGTTTCTCTGGCTCCTTTCAGCCTAGTTATTATCCTTTAGGTACAATTAATCTAGTTCAACATAGGGGAATCATGGGTCTCCTTGTGATGCTCTATGTAAGGAGCAAAGCTGAAGGAAGAGTAAAATGGTTTGCATTGTTTCTTACTGTATGTCCACAAGTATAATAATTTGGGTAATTCCTCAATTAGCTTCTGCTTAAATTTGGTCAGACCTTACGGTTTTCTCCTCTTTGAGGAGGCGTATCTCTATGCTGCTAAACTGATGTGCTAAGGCAGTCTTTGACACAGGGATCTGATTTGGTCTGTCTGCCTAGCTGTTGGCAGTTCAGTTTTGGTCTGTTTCCACTAGCCATTTCCAGATGAAATTTGCCTTAAAGGAAACTAGTCCTAAGCAGTGTAGATGTATGCCAGTTAGTGTTTAGCAGTGCAGCATACAACCACAGTGACTCTAACCCTTTTTTTAATAATCTTTTTTTCCCCAGGACACTCTTTCTAGTTCAACATAGGGGAATCATGGGTCTCCTTGTGATGCTCTATGTAAGGAGCAAAGCTGAAGGAAGAGTAAAATGGTTTGCATTGTTTCTTACTGTATGTCCACAAGTATAATAATTTGGGTAATTCCTCAATTAGCTTCTGCTTAAATTTGGTCAGACCTTACGGTTTTCTCCTCTTTGAGGAGGCGTATCTCTATGCTGCTAAACTGATGTGCTAAGGCAGTCTTTGACACAGGGATCTGATTTGGTCTGTCTGCCTAGCTGTTGGCAGTTCAGTTTTGGTCTGTTTCCACTAGCCATTTCCAGATGAAATTTGCCTTAAAGGAAACTAGTCCTAAGCAGTGTAGATGTATGCCAGTTAGTGTTTAGCAGTGCAGCATACAACCACAGTGACTCTAACCCTTTTTTTAATAATCTTTTTTTCCCCAGGACACTCTTTCTTTTTTTCCCCAGGACACTCTTTTTAGGAGGCTGAGACCAGCACATCAGCTGCATCTACCTCATCATGAAGCAGAATGTGGATCACAGGTGCTAGCTCTGACAATGATTGGAAAGTCGCAGCACAGTGATACGAAGACTGCCTTCTGTTTGAGTAACTCTCTTTAAGAAACTCTTGTAATTGCTATTTTGTCTAAGTCACTGAAGAGCAACCATAAAATTCTGTGTCATTGTGTCACTTGAAATGGCTGCCCTGACACTTGATCGAAGAAGGATTGCACCTTCCTCTCTTGAATTATTTGACGCAGAGCCTGTGTACCATAGAATTTTTTTTTTAAAAAAAGATATTTTATACATTTAAAAATACTGCAGGCCCAGATTTAATTTAGTTTTGTTTGGAATCCAAGATAATTAACCCTGGAATCAATCTATTTTAGAGAAAATGTTTTCAGCTGCAGCTGCAGGCAGATATTTCAGTTTCAGACACAATAGCCATAGCTAATTATCCAGTCAACAATAATTCTGTTTAGTCTGAGGAGAAAAAAGCCACCCAGGTTTTCATCTTCAAGCTTTAAATTAGCAGATGCTGGAACTTAATCAGTCTTTGTCTAATGAGAAATTAAGCACTGTCCTTAGAAAACAGTTTTTGCTCCTGTCTTCTAGATTGAAAATTTAAATTTACATTAGCCTTAAAAAAACCCCAACAATTTGCATTTTTAGTAGCTACAAGGAAAGTGATATGAGGTTAAGCTGGGAAAGGTCATGCAATACAAAAGATCAAACTTGGCATGGAAACACCTTGAGAGATAACAGCTGGAAAAGCAGACACAAAAGAACACTAATTTATTTAACCACAAATGCTTTACAGTACAAATGCAAGGAAAACACTAAAATAACCCTTTTTTTCCCCTCTAAAGGAAGTTCACTACTACTTCTGAAATTAGTGCAGCCCTAGCAGCACTGGGCTTCTAACAAAATAATCAAAACTCTTAGACAGCAGGAGCAGAATAAAAACTAAAAATATAATAGCTGCATTAAAAAGAAGCTTTTGCTTACTTATGTAATGTGCACATGATCTGCCTGATATAATCTTGTTTAAATTCCTTACTTGAAAAGGAAAAGGGTACAATAATTCTGCAGAACTATTATGCAAACAGTAAATATCTGGAAAGGAAGATCCATAACATGAAAGCAGAGTAGTTCTGGCTTCCATACCTTAGTTTTCTTCTCTTCTTGGTGAAAAAAACCCAGTGGTTTTTTTTTCCTGTCCCTCAAACTGCTGAAAGTGACCTGCAGACAAGTGCATGTTGGGATCTCCTTAGAAGAAATCATTCTTTTAGGATGGACCTGATGTTCATCTGACCTATGAATTCGGGTGTCTGTACGTGAAAACCAGGGCTTGTAGGAAAGGTGGACATATGAGCAGGAAATGGGCCTTATAAAGTTTTGGGCTGTGTGCATTGTTATGCACTTTGCCAATACTTTTTAATTTGGTTGGTTCCTGCCTGATGGAGGAATGTGTAAGCAAGCAATGACTGTTGACACTTAGCTAGAATGTGTAGAGGATGTGTAGTTCCTGCCACCTCAGTGATTATCTACAGCTCCTGGCAGTCTAATGAAGCTGAAGTCTCCGAAGACCAATGCTGTTCTTGCCAGTATAATTAAGCCCTTACTATATTGACTGCAATTTGAAAGTGATAATCTTTTTCTCCAGTTACATCTTTATGTCTGCTTCATTGCAGTGGTGCAGCCATTGGTTTGTCCTTTCTTCAAGACAGAAGGGCAGGGGACTTTTGAACCTTTGCACAGGTTCCACATCAATTCCTTACAGATTCATTGACCTCCATTATTTTCAGCTGCTTTGTCCTATTCAGTAGATCTTACACTACCAAACCCAATGGATGTAATTTCTTTCCCCTTATCTCAACATGCAGACTAATATGACATTGGTCATTTTGTGCCTTCCCCCTTTCAAAAGTGTAAAAATACTCATTTCCTCTTGCTCTAGTCAGAGGAAGGAGATATCAAGGAAACCTCTTCACAGTGTGGCCTCCTGGAACTCTCTGCTGCTTGTAGCATGGCCAATCATGGATTCACTTAGGTGCAGCTTCACAACCACAGGACCAGTTCTAACAATGCTTTGCAATAACCATTTTGTCTGTATGTTTCACTGTCATGTAAAGGGACTCTAATTCTTTATTAAGGAGATGATATAATCATTAACACAGTAACTGAAATTAATAGTGTTAGCCTATGTTTAATTCATGGAAAATAAGTCATCATGTGTTGGGGGCTGCCTTTTTGTAGTGTAATCTTGAAAGGGCTGGGGAGAAGTAGACCTGAGGAACTATGTGATTAGCAGATCTGTTAGAAACAAAGAAATTTGAAAAAAAATGGTGATTCTTTTTATTTTTAAAATACGTTGATTCTGTGTCTAATAAAATCATATGCTTTTAGTAGGGAGCATATAAGATTCAGGAGGCTACAGGACACCCATTTATCTCCAAAAATTGGAGAAAAACCATGAAGAGTTAGCTAAGGTGAAACATTATATTTCTCTTTTAGTACTAGAAAAGTGTGTGTCACTAGATAGTTTTGAAATCAGGTTAGACTTGAGCAGAGGCTACTTTCAGTTTGCATGTTACAAAACATGTCCTTATGATTTCAGTTCATTTGCATGTATCACTGATAATTATAATTACTGCAGTAAGAACATTACTTTGGTTGCTTTGTGCAGTTTTTTTGGATTAATAAAGCTCTAAAGCAGTCTGCAGATAGAAGTAGTCTATAATTTGGATTAGTACTGAATTGTTAGAATAAAATGAAATAGTCTTTTTTGCTTAAAGAAAAAAATTACAGATATATCCAAGCTATTTTTTAAAACAATTTTAAATATACATACCTGCTGGGAATATACTGATGTATAAATTAAAGGGATTATGTCTTGTCTTTTTTTTCAAATACAGCAACTATTGGCCAAATAAATAGCAATAACTCAAAGTAGAAACTGATTTACTGCGTCAATGATGTGTGGATCACAGACTCCCCAAGTATATATTCATAAGATAAAGCAAATGGGTCCTATGGAATCACACTGGGCTATCATGGCAACGAATTGCAGATCAAAGATCACTTGGAATTGTTAGGATTGCAGTGGAGTAAACATAATGGGTTTCCTATTAACAAAGTATTCTCAATTACAGTTATTATATTCTGTTTATCTAAAAAATAGGAGAATAGACTGAGCTTGAATGAAGGTATTGAGGGAACATGTAAGATTTGAGCCAGGTCAAAATCCCATTCATTGGGGTTACTACATGTATGAAAAGTCTGAAGAGAATGAGAAAGTTTTCCAGGTGTGTTGGCATTCCTCTGTCTTACAATAACAGTAAGTAATTCAGACCAGTGGGAGAAAAAATTACTTTAAGAGGCTTTTAGTTAGCATGAGGAGAAAGAATCTTCTCTACCTATGAAAGACTTCAGTTCTTATTTTTAGAACTCAAATTTCCCAAGCACTTCCACAGCCTGAAGACAGACCAGAGACAGAGGCCAAGAGTTGCAGAAGCTAAACATTATTATACAAAGGCAAATGGGATAGTCGTGTGTGGTGTACTGGAGATTTAGAGCAGCTTTCTTAAACTATCTAAAAATTCAGAAGGTTTATTTTGGTAAATTATTTATTTTATGTGAGAGTTACATTGGCAAATTTAAAAACTTAAAGGTCCTTCATATACAATCAGATGTACATCTTACACTTATTCATAGCAACCATAATGTTATTGTGTGTAATTTCAGTCATAAGTATAGCAAAAGAATGAACATGGCAGCTATTATTTTGATATATATGATATAGTGAAAAACTCCCCAATATTCATATCTCAGATCTTTGCTGTCTGTTCACCATTCCTCCTGTGGACCATATACCAAACAGTTGCACCTCTCAAAGTAAAACAGAAAACAAAGCCATACAGCATTAAAAGTAAAGGTACAGGATTTTAAGATTTAAGGGGACAGCTCACACAGGACTCGATTAGACAATAGTGATTTATCTTAAAATATGTTACACTGAAATCTTTTAATCTGTGTATTACTTCAGACAGATATTTAAGTAATATTGAAGTTAGAATTGCTTACACTTATGTGTGTTTTCATGATGCAAGACACTACATTCAGTGCAATGTGATGGAGCATGTCCAATGGAAAACCTATTTTAATAGTCATGCAAGTAGAAAAAAAGAATGTGTATAAAAGAGTATTTTCTAAAGAGAACTAGCAGAAGCTCCTTGAGCACTGTTTGTTTCCCTGAGTACAGTAAATATCACTAGTTATTACAATAAAAGAGCAGTATGTGAAGTGCATTAGCAACAGAAGTATTACCTCTTAAAATATTTGATACTATAGGCATAGCAGACTGAGACTTTCCAGGATCCTCTTATAAAAATTGAAGTCTGCTTGAGATTTCTAAATTTTTTTTAAAGCAATTTGTTCTTGTATGTGTAAAGGGGAAAAAAAAAAAAAAAAAGTCCAAAGCCATGATACATTTTTGCTTGAGGCTAATTAAGGAAAATGAGAGTATAAGTTTTGTAATTTGTGAATATTGGCATGCATGGTCAGTCAAGAGGGAAGAAAGCTGAGAGCTCATAAAACACAGGCCATCTGTCTTCTTTACAGAGATAATTAATATAGTACAACCTGTGGCAAAACGACAAAAGTATGGATATTCAGTGTAGGGATATTAAGGAATCTGATTTATAAGTTAGTAATTGGTTAATAAATATTTTTCATATAGCATTCAAATCATATTTCTTTTCTCCCAAAATCTATTTTCAAGGAAATACTATTGAGTGGAAGATAAAATTCAAGAAAATATTATTTTTGATCATGCCTACAATTGAACTCTAATGAAAATGTTCAGTTATTTAAAATAAAAGCCCATTAAATATTTTTTGTAGTTTAACAAAATAATTTAAAAGTCTTTTTTTTAATATTTAATAATACAAAGTCTTCCAAAAATTGGCTGAAACTGAAACACTCTTTTAGAATGGAGAGAAAGTAATAACGAAAATATATGCATCTATTTGCTTAACTATGTTAGGGGAATGTGTAGTCACGCTAAAAGACACTAAAACTTTCTAAACATATTATTTGAAATATTGTTAAATTGATGTTCAATGACCCTGTGAGGTCGTGTTGTTCCTACGGTTTTGGGTGCTTCAGCCCAGCACCCTTCACAATTTAAATTTCTCTGATTGTATTTTCCCTTGTAAGATGTTTAAAGGGCAAGTGAAGGCATGTCTATGTAGTGAAAGCTCAGGTGCCCTACACAACTCTTCACTCTAAGAAATACCTGTGAAGAAATACCTGTGAAGAAATACCTGTGAATACCTTCACCTCCTGTGAAGCCTGTGAAGCCTATGAAGAAGCTATCACTACTCTGCGGAAGTTCTGATGTGTTGTAATGGACACGAACAGAAGAGACACAGGCTCCTTTAGAAAGTGGTCAGTGGGTTCTCCTTTATTGTGGGATGAGCTCCTCTTTATACAGAATGTCAGAGGCCAATTTAATTGGTAACACAAAGGTAAAATTTTTAATCAATTGGTCGTCCCAGAGAGACATCAGAAGAAGGTCACTCCTATAAGAAAGAATGTAAATATCCTTATATTTACAAAACATTGTTCTTCTGTTTGCCAGAAGAATGTCTGGGAAAGAACCCTTCCAAGATCAAAATATCCCAGGCATGAAACTCAGGACTACACTGATGTAAATGAGTTGAGTCCTTGTTTTACTGAGATTACTCCTGCCAGTCAACTTTTACCCCCTATGTCTTTTAGAAGTTACTATCATCACACAATAAAAATATACATAGACCAATTGAAGATGAATGTATGAAAGATGCACAGAAATGTAACTAAAGAAGAATTTTGGTAGCAGAGAAACTGACTACACTAAACGTGCTTAAGTGTTTGACATATAAATCATCACAATAATACATAAAATGTAAAGGAAATGGAATTAAATTTGAAGTGGAAAAGTTATCCAACTTTTTATTGCACTCAGTCAGAATTTCCGTTCATCACTTTTTCTCAATGTGACAGCAGTATCCCTCAAAAGCATTGGATTTTCTACTTAAACTTTTAAATCACAAAGAGAAAGCATTTCAAGGTGACTCGGGTGATTGACCTTCATTAGTCATTGATGAAATTTCTTCTGCTACACATTGCTTTTCTAGGCATTGGCTAGGGCCTTGCATTTTCCTGCAGAGCTCTGTTGGCTTTGTCATCTTATTTTCTTACATCCTCATTCATCTCTTTTGATTACTTTCTGAATACTATGCAAATCTTAGATTGCATTAGATAAAATAATAGATCATAAACATATTGATATCACAACTTTTTAAAATTTTGTCTTTTTCTCTGTATCATCCAATAAAAGAGAAGCAAACCTTTTGGGTTTGCAATCACTCACATTTATAAAGGATATTTTGTTTTGATTGCAAGTAAATTCCTCCTTGCTTCCAGAGGAAATAGAACCCCACAGCCCCACTAAATACATCAGTTGAAACCTTTGAGAAAACTTAAACTCAACTGTCTCTGGCTTTTAGGAGAAAAGTGTAGGTTATGCAATTGGAACAGATAGGTATTTTACTGGTAGTGTCTTGAAAATCACACAATCAGCCTCTGGGCATGTGGATACACACAGAATTAACTTAATTTCTGCTTTTCAGACTGATGCCAGCTATTGCAACTCTGTGTAGATGCCAAAAGCAGTCAATATGCAGAATGGTAGTAAATTTACTCTCCTTTCCGCAGCTTTATGGATCACTACCTTAGCACATACATGGCAATGGTAAGCATTTATTTATTGTGTTCTCTCATCTTGTACTGCTGTAGGTCTGAGTCATTTGCTATTTCAGTAAATTAACTTACTTACTCTTACTTATTATTAATAGATTCTTGAGTATTTAGAAAACGCATGTGACTATTTAACACCTTAACAAAAAAACAGGCTCTTCTAAGGAAACCAGTGATTCTTCTAGAAAACTATCACAGCTCTGAGTGTAACATCACTGAGCTGATTCAGATGAAGAGGTAAAATCGTACATTCTGACAACTGCAGAATATTTTTTATGAAATTAAAGGTGCTTTGAACTATTAGTACTTAATCTATATGGGATTTAATGTATCACTATATAGTTTTGAGATGAAAATCAGGCTGGTAAGCTTTTGTGTCACTACTACACTCATATCACATTTAATTTATAAGGCACTGCTCATCCATTTTAGATATCTTCCATTTGGGAAATAGCTGGACAGTGAGACAGTGCAAATCTTTTCCGGAGGTCTTTACAGAATGCTGATAAATTTGAAGTCCTCTCAAGTATATCTTACTGAAGGTTTATAAAAGAAGATTGTTGCATGGGGAGGAGATCACTAGTTCCTATGAAGCATATTAACTAAATCACACATCATGCTAAAGAGTTAGCACACTCAGGTCAAATCATCTCTGTCTTTTAAAATAAGATTTATTATCACTGAGATATTTAAGTTTTGTCTATTATCCTGAATAGTCTTTTATTGACTCCGACAATCTTTAGTACCTTCCCAGCATGAAATTATGATAAAAGGTTGAGTCCTACAGATGTCTAAAATGTCCTTGAAATGGAAAGGGAAAAGGGCCTAGGTTGCATTTCAAAAATGAATACATATCACTCATCACAGAAAAATGAATTGACTTTGTATTCATTAGAAGATCTATGAAATAATCTCCAATTAAATGAATTAGATATTTCTAGTTCTTACAAAGATACAAATTTAATCTTACATGTCTTTTTTTACTTCCTTTTTTCCACATATCAAAACTGTGGTCTTGTTAAGACAGAGATCGGAAATAGAATAGAAAAGCAGCCATAAGAGAGATCTCAAACAACATGGTAACTAACACAGTTTTACAACTGTTTTAGCACTCTCAGAAGCAATGAAAGTTTTACTTGGCCAGATAACGTAACATAAACCCATAGATGCAACATTTCCCTTTTTTGCCAATTTATACCTTTAGGACATGACCTAATGAAACTTCCCCATGGGGAAGAATGATGGCAGTACTTATGGTTTTACTTGCTTTTTGAGTTCAAGAAAGATTATCTAAATTTCTCTTCTGCCTTTACATGTAGTAAAATGATTATTTGAATTATGGAAGCTTCAGTGGACTCAGCCATGAGTAAGACAATTTTTTTAGATTTTATATAAGTACATAAGAGACCTATGCCTCCAAAAAATCTGACTAGGAAGAAGACTGATGTATGTTACAGCCAGATAGTGGGGGGAAAAAAATAAGACAGGGAAAATGAAGCATTGTCTATAAACAAATAAAAATCAGAAATTGAAGGCCTACTTTCTCTAAAATGTGAAAAGACTGCCTCAAAGGAAAAAACAAAAATGATTTTTTGGTAGGGGCAAAAAACTACTGAGTGTTCAAAGGTGTTGTTTTTGGCTAGGATAATGTTAATTTTCTTCATGGTACCTGGCATGGGGCTATAATTTGGATTTGTGCTGAAAACTGTTGATAATACAGGGAAATTTTTTCCTACTGCTGGGTGGTTCTTAGAAAGAGTCAAGGCCTTTTCTGCCTCTTGCTCAGTGGAAAAAAAAAATGGAAGAAAATTCAGGGAGTATAACTTTTCCACAAGAAATGTGACCCAAATACAATGAATGTCCTCCAGGATATTTTTGTACTGAAACATGGTTTAGACTGCAGCCTGTGCGTCCTTAAAAAAAGATACTATGGAAACTTTTTCTGCCCCTGAAGTTCCCTGGGATTCTTTCCCAAAGTGCTCCCTGTGCTCTCTTAGAGGCAGAAGTAGAGGCCCCTCAATCCCGGGGATCTCATTTATTGTCCCCTGTTACTAGACCAAAATGAATAGTGAATATTCTATCACATATTCATATCTCACATATCATAGATCACTATTATGTCTCTGAGCTTATTAGATGCACTTTATGAGCTTTTCCCTGTTTTTTCATTCTGTAGTTGCTATAGAATCATTCTTGCTTTAGCAAAAGGAATGAGCCAAACAGGAACTGTTTTCATCAGAAGGTATCAATCCCATGTTTCTTGTATTGCTCCTTTCTCAGCTGGTAGTCATAATCTTCCCTTGATTTTCTTCTCCAACATAGTATTTGCCCAAGACCTTGTGCTGAAACTATGACAGAAAATAAACCTCCCACCTTAATAATATGCTTTTACTCAGTTAATGCAACAGTTTGAGGACGTTATCTACACAGTGTGCAGATTTCATTTTTGAGATTAAGTATTCTGCTACTATCTGACAAATTGCAAACTTTATTTTTGCTGCAAAGACAGTCATTGCTTTCCTGCAGTAGTTTAGCCTGAACCTTAACTAAAATTCATAAGGGGGTTCTGATCCAGGGCTAACAGAAGTATTACTGGCTTAAAATGTATCACTTAAATGTAATTGCTCTGACAATAAGTTAAATCCCACAGAAGAGAATTGTTTTGTCACCTTGGCAATAAAGTCATTTGGAAAGGATCAGAGAACAGCTTGTAGGGCTGATCAGGGATTCACCAGGCAGAGCAGCTAGAAAGTTATAAAAAAAGAAAGTAAGTTGTTTGATCTGCTTTAGTCTTCTTCAGCAGCTAAGGATGAAGGAAAGCTATTTTTCCCAGGGGCAAAATAAAGCAGACAAGGGCAGAGGATAAGTTGGTTCTAAAGGGGTTCCAGAGAAAGACTGAGCCAGAATAAAATACCTAATATTTCAAAAAAATGAAAAAACTGTATTTTTCTTTAATTCCTTTCTAATTCATTTTGCTTTATTCTTTAATTAAAAGCAATAGTATACTTAATTTTTTAAAATCTGTATATTCCTCTTCTTCTGTTGGAAACAAGTTTGGAGAAGTCTTTTTGGAAACTCCTGTGGCTATCTTTTTTTTTAGCCTACTAAGAAGACAAGTCATGGCGTTTTGGTTTTGGATCCACCACATTGTTGGAAAAATATCTGTTCCCTCTTGTTAACTTCAAAGGCAACAGAACCAGATTTTCACTTAAAAGGTGAGGAAGGACTGACAAGATCTTCTGAAATGCCTGTACTCATCCTGGCTCTTGAAAGGTCTGTATTGTTTACAGGCAGCTAGAAAGGCAACCCAAGCCAAAACACATCAATGGAAATACATCTATACATTTAAATGAATTAAAGGAAAACTATTCATTGCAGCTTTTCCTGACTGTGATCCTTCCCATCAGTTAAATGAAGAGGAAAGTTTTGTGATTGTCAATAATGTCTTCTCTTCAAAACTAATGTAATCTGGTGGAAAGAAAACCAGTAGGCTGAAGTTTCATATGTATTTTCTTCTTTCTTGACAGCTGCTCATTTAATAAACACACACACACACAAACACACATATATGTAACGTATATTTGGCAAGGTACTTCCACCTCAGGCATTCTAGAGAGTTGACTTCCAAAGTAATATTAAAGGAATTCACCTCTGGGCCAAATATTAGAAGAAGGATTTTCAAGGTATGACAGAACACCAGAACAAAAAATACACTTGGACTTTTGAAACAATCTTTAAAATAAAATCCCACAAATTTTAAATGTATCCCAGGCATGGCAGAAGAAAACGCCAAAGAGAAAGAGAAACAAATGTAAAGTATTATTTATAATTTTCTTTCTATGTTCCAAGTAAAAAAAATCCTTGGGCTCTACCTGAATTGTGCTGAATTTGTATTTTTCTCTCCAGAAAATAGAAATAACTACACCAAATATAGTTTTGTGGGGGTTTTTTGTTGTTGTTTGGGTTTGGTTTTTTGTTTGTTTGTTTGTTTGTTTTTGTTTTTGTTTTTGTTTTTTGGTGGAGGTATTTTAATTTTCTCTAAAGGAGAAAAGCTGTAATTTTTCTTCCTCTTTCTGACATCATGGGCTCATTCATCTGCCATTCATAAGAATTAGGTGATAATACAAAAACCTTGTGTCATTTGAATCAGGCGTTTCTAAACCTTGAATGGTTACAAAAACCTCTTCTCCTTTCCTTCTGCTGTTTTTCACAACATTTTTATGCCAATCAAAACTAATTTCCCATTGTTGAAACATGACTCAGCAATATGATCTATTAATAACTAACACTGAGTCAACAGCAACTGATTTTCGTCCATGCTGATACTGATTTCCCCAGCTAATACCTTAAAATCCTCTCGGGGAGAAGAGAGAACCAGAACTCTACATTTCTGATGTCTTCAGCTGATTTGAATAAAAAACAACAATCAAGACATAAAATGGAAGAAATTCTTTACTGTGAGGATGGTAAGGCCCTGAAAAGGTTCCCCAGAGAAGTTCTAAAAATTTCTACAATACAATACTGGACTTCATCTTGAAAGACACAAGAGAAATATCCCACATTCCTTCTGGTTTGGATAATTTGACTTATTTCAGACATCACAATTTGAAGATACAAACTTCAGATATGACTTCACATTTACTTTAAGGGGAACCTAGGGCACACAGCTCTTTGTATACAGTCATGACACCTACATTATTTATATGAAGCTTAACCAAAACTCGCATTCTATAGTCTGAGGTAGGAGTCTCTAATTTCAAGAGATAGTAGAATTACATGGGTTACAGATAAAGCACTGTGGTACACTTAATTTACATTTTTATTTTGCTGATCTTCACATTTTATTCACTTTTGCCCTTTATTTTTTCCCCATATTTTTATTTCTGTATGAAGTGTCTCGGTTTGGAAAGGCAGGTATCTGCCAGGGAAAATTGGAGCTCCCCTTGGACTAGAGAATGTAAACCCCCTCCCTCCAAATTATTATTATTTTGCAATTAAGGGCTTTCAGGCAAAGATATGGGAATAGGAATAACAGTTCTTCACTAGGAATATTAAAAAAATACAAATGTAGTAGTACAAAAAACAAGCAAGCAAACAAACAAAAATCCTAGAAACCCCGACAGAGACAGGAATATGACCTGACACTCTGTTGGTCAGGGAGTTGGAAGCACTCCAAATAAATCCTCCTGGAGAAACAGATGCAGTTCTGTTAAAGTAGAGATAATTTTGTAGAACGTCTAGTGGTGGTGAGATGGGTCCAGTCTTAACCCGGGGATCCAATGGAAAACGGGATACCTGGTGTTCCTGAGTCTCAGTTTTATCTAGGTAGGAACACTTGGCTACCCCTCACTGGCTGGAGCATCTCACAATGGGATGATGTAATGTGTCATGTCATTGGTGAGCTTTAATGGCCCATTATCAGCATATATCCCCCCAGAGGGAGGATGGTGGTGAAAGAGATAAGAAACTCTGCCCCACCTGGTTTTAACAGCTGGGCCATTATCAGAAAGCAGCCTCCTGCCTCCCCCCTGGAGTTAGAACAGATAAACATCTGCCCAACTGCTTTCAACAGATGAAATACACGTTTTTTGGTTACATAACCCAAGACATGAAGATATAGTTTTATTTTTTGTTTGGCTTTATTTTCTCAATAACTTTCTTTTTCATAATTAAAAATACCTTAGAACACCTTGGAAATACAAATGACACACAAACCTTAAAATTCTATTTGGTATTCTCAATGTTGTCCTTTCACCCCAATTACAGAGTGATTCGTTCATCTTAGTAAACAGATAGCATTTTTCAAAAAACAAATTAGGTAGCACATTGCCTGCATTGGTACGTTTAACTGCAGTTATTTGCTTTCATTCATAGCAACTACAGAAATGAATTTTAACACATGCCAGAAGTCTAGACTTGATATACAAATTTTGTAATGCCCTGAGCAATATCTTGAAAAGCCATGAAAGTATTGTGCAAGGGACACCAGAGGTAAAGCAAAGAATTATGAACCATGAACTATAGCATGAAATAGGCAGACAAAATATCTTTTTTTGTCTGTCTCATGCCTCTTCAATTAGCTTATTTATGTATAAAAAAAAATCACAACAGGTTGGCCTATATTCAAAATGTAAACCACCTCATACAATTTGCCCTGGTTTATCCAATGGAATAATACCCTGAACTTGGTAGTAAATTCAAAGCATAAACAAAACAACAGCAAAACACTAACCAACCAAAAAAAAAGTCACTTGATTCATTAGAGGGCTAAAACTACAGGAATGAAATTACTCTCTTTTCTGCAGATAATAGGTAAAGTAAACCAGTGTTTTCTTTTATGGAGGTAAGCGTGCTAGGAAACAATCTAGCCTAAAATTTGTGATTTAATATTTAGTGAGGTACCCTCAAGCTCTGCTATGAAAGACCTTCTCTTTCAATAGCACAAGTTTTTATTATTTTCTTACTAAGGCTTAGAAATTTCAATTTTTTATGCCTGAGAGACACACCTGAGTGCTTATTGAAGAAAGCTTTTGATTTTCCTTCTTTCTAGAAAAATAACATAAAAAATTTATTTTCTTTGTTAATCTGTTTTGCCACATTTTCCTTTCGCTAACTTTTACTATATTTATACAAGTATAAATATATAAATAAATAAATACTTGTTATATATTTATACAAGTATATAACAATGGTTGTGTTGGATTCCTCTAGCCTTAAATCCTGCATTTAACAATGATTGCTTGATATTTAGGAGGGAGCACAAGAATAAGGCAATTATATATTCTGGTTGTCTTTTCTTCAGAGAATTCCTCACCTAGAGACTATGCCCATCACCTTCCTTCAGACATATTCATACTTTGAAATCTCACAATAACTGACAGAATCCACAGATTTCATAGCAAAACTAAAATTTAATTTTATATCATTCTGGTAAGAAACATGACATTTTAGATTTGAAGCCTCTGTCTGAAATTTCTGCAGTATGCACCCTGATCTTCATACTATGAAAATTCAGTAAATAGTAGCTTCTTCATCACTTCTGCTGTATCATTGATGAAAGTGTTTCTCTTCAAGATATTTAAACCTCACTAAAATTTCTTTGCACAGAAACTGTTCAAGTCCTTTGATTTTACTTATTGGACTTTTTGACACTTTAAAATCTAATCTACCTTGCTTGAGATGGGGCAGTATCAGGAATGCACGTCTTATTAATGAAACAAGAGCATACCAAATTCATATATGGGCACAACACTGTTTAGTTTTCTATTTTGTATTCTATTAACCCTTTTGCCAGTGTTAAGCATTAAGATGGTATTTCACCAAAAAATCCTCAATATGCTCAAGAGAAGTTACTAATTTAATACCCTTGTGTTTTTGTAATTATTTAATACATTCAAGACACTTCACTATGGGAGGATCATGGACACTATCAGTAATTCTCACAAACCTTAAGACATTTGCCTTTGGCAGGGTTCTGTTTGCAGACAAGGCAGAACATTTGGAGCAGACAGGTTGCTACTGTACCTTATGGTTTTTTTCATGCCCACCTCTACTGTGAGTCATGCACTTGCAGTGGAGATTTCATAGAGGTTTTGCCTGAGCCCCCAGGAGGGTTTCAGCTGTGTGCGCCTCCAGTTCGCACAAAATGGAGAACATTACTAGGCTGACTGTGTAAGCCTGAAAACATCATTTTACCTTGGTGAGTAGCACAGCCTACAAACTGGACTTCCCAGATGGGTAGCATAAAGACAGAGCACCTACTTTTCATTACACATACTGGCACTGGTTTCAGCAATGGGGTTGGCACTGGGAAAAGAAGTGGAAAGGATAATTCCATCTGGGTAAATGTAGCTCAAGACGGTGTGTTGTACTTGTTTGCTCAAAATTACTTTTATACAGCTCTGAAAAGGACTAAAGTAGAAAGCCTTGAAAAAAAGAGAGGTGCTACACTATCCTTTAGAAAATGATTGAGCTGTTTAAGTGAGGGAATATCTGAGAGCTAGGACACTGTAGCTTATATAGAGAAGCAGTAAAACTCATTTCCTTTAAAGGGAATGTGCAGTGCTCCCTTAGATGTAAGGCATTCCACCCATCTGCCATTCCCCATTCTGGAAGAGTGTGGGTAACAAGTAGTTTTTGGATCCTGTGTGCCATTGCTATGAAAATATTTCAGATGGCTTGGTACATCAGAGATGTATCCAATGGCACTGGGCACCTATGTTTAGGCAGCTAACATGAATCCAGAGGGCTGGATTCAGTTTAGTATTTTAGATAGATAAATTTAGATAACTACCTGTCAAGATGTTATTATCTAAACTGCAGGTATAATGGACACCTAGGACACTAGCCCAGTTAAGATTGCAGATACATTCTGTGATGATGTGTTGCTTCCAGTAGGACTCATGGACATTCTGAGCTTTACTGCAGTGCACGAATAAAACCTTTATTCCCAGGAGAAATATAGGCAGTATAAATTTGCTCAATACTAAATGTTTAGGAGATGTTGAGCCATCAGCATCTCAACCGTCTGTCTTGGAGTTTTCTCACTATTTGTAGACCATTAATGTTGAAAGTGGTTAAAAAGGATTTGTACATTTTAGACAGACTTTTTGGTAATCAACCAAACATTTACTAGATGCTGAGAGCAGGTGCCTATTATCTCACCTCTGCTAATAGGAAGGAATATTTGTGATCAGGAACATGCATGTGAGGTTGTTGCAATCCAACTGTACTTTTCTCGGCAGGTTTTTCAGGGGTGGTCACTAATTCTTGAAGCTCATTGTCTACTGGGATGTTTGATTTATTTCAGGGCTATTAAATTACTCTTTTCTGAAGTCGAAAGTGAGGTCGGTGAGTGACTTTTCTATTCTTGCTTGCTTTCACACTTCAATGAAACATTGCAAAGTCTAAGAAACCAGCTTTGAGTAGTCCCTGGTGTATGGTTGGTAAACGAAAATATAGATGCAGTGTTGTTTGGTGGGAATGTAAAAAGATTTGTCTTTAGTGATTTAATTTTAAAGCTCGACACAGATAGTGCATGAGAAGTTATTTCTACTACTTATGTTCTTGAAGTAGCACTGATGGTTGTCTTAGGGAAAAGAGATAACAGTTCAGACATGAAACTTTTGCTGCTTTTTTTTTATTTTGGTCATCACAGTTAAGATACTCTCATGATACTGTTTAACACTTATATTCTTAAAATTGTGTATCATACATATCTATGCAAAAAGGATCAAACTGCTGATGCAAGTGAATTTGGTTAGGTTGAAATAAATACTCTAGATATTTTGAATTGATTTAAGATGAGACAAAACCCAGACACATTTATATAAAGTATATATGTATTTATATAATACAAAGGTATTAACAAATATAAATTTTTGTACTATGGATCAAAATCTTTTTAATTTTATATGTTTACACAGACACATTAGATATTTGGAAAGTTTAATTTTTTACATCTCCCCCAAACAATGCCAGCTGCCTTCTGTTCAGTGAGCAGTAAGCTCAAATATAAGTAAGAAGCCTCGAATTAAAGATACATCCATCACCACATAAGCTTGTTTAAAATCTGAAATTTTATGTAATTACTAAAATATTTTTCTGAATATTATTCATATTTATAGAGCATTACCTGACAGGAAAAGTTTGAATAGCATTTCTTGAAATATTCTTCTGAGAAGACACCCAGCTGAGCAGGGAGTAATTATTTTCTTTTTTTTTTTTTTTCCCCTGTTGGATTTCATTAACACACAATGGATTAATTTTAAACAGGGGATTTATTTTCACTTAGTTGGGGATTATTTGCTAAAACATTTTGAGTACCTTCAGGTTTTGAATGTACATAGCCTATATAGCAGTAAATAATCAGCTCATTTACTTTCCTATCCACCTACACACTTAGTATTGCCTTTTTGCTTCTGTGTGCAGTTAGCTTTGTTATAAACACTCATACATTCTTTTGTACTAAGGGGTAGATAGTTTTCTGAAGACAGTATCTTTGGGGTTTGATTGTTAAAAATGTTAGTTCTGAGTAAAGGGATACAAGAAAAAGGATGTATGGAGAAAATACTGCAGAGAAGATAGTTCCCAATGAGCACAGAAAAAAATAAAGTAAGAAACTTTCTTGAGGAATATGCTAGTTTTCATTTGATAGTTCCCTATATCACAGGCATGTATCGATATATAGCAAATTCTAATTAACACTTCTAGAATTCAGCTTTTCTCTTCTGAAGCATGTAAAAATTACAATTTTACACAGTTTACAGTGATTTTATGATTTCTTTTGTCTGCATATATTTTTAGTGCTTTTTTCCCCAACAAATTTGACTGCCAGTCCTCATTTTCCTTATTGCTGTCACTCTACAAGGATATAATTAAATACCATGAAGATGGAGACTTTGATAGTTTCTTCAGTTTAGCTTGAAAGATATTTCTTTTTTTTTTCTTTGACCTGTGTGGAATTTTGTATATATTGCAGTTTTCAAACTTGAAATGTTTAATGCTGTTGAGTTCTGTGGAGTAGTGACCTTAGCTGGCTGCCAGAACCCAGTTCTTTATCTCTCGGACTCCTCAACAAGGCAGGGGGAGAAAATAAGATGAAACGCTCATGGGTCAATCTAAAGACATGGACATCACTCTCACTGACTACACTCATGAGCAAAACAGACTTGATGGGAAAAATGATCTTAATTTATTGTTAATTAAAATAGATTTGAAAGCTACATGTGCAAACATTCACCAAAACCATTTAAATAAATAAGTGATGGAGGCAAATAGCTGCACATGTCAATTAAGCAGTGCTATTTGAAGGTTTCATTCTATCAACTTAAAAGGAGGATATTTTGAAGTGTGTTTATAATGGTGCTTAAGAGGCAAATTAAATAACAATTTAGAGACTGGGTAAAGTTTGAAGCATAAAACATAGCATTTGATTTTCCCTAAAAACATCTGCTATCTGTAAGGAGTCTGTATAGGCAAAATAAAAGATAAGTAGCCTACATTTTTAAAGATAAGCCAACATTGCCTTTTAGTCTGTATTCTCCTCTTGTCCTGTTGGGAACATGTTCTGAGAAATATTTTTAGAAACTCCTATGGCTATCTTTTTTTTTAGCCTACTAAGAAGACAAGTCATGGCGTTTTGGTTTTGGATCCACCACATTGTTGGAAAAATATCTGTTCCCTCTTGTTAACTTCAAAGGCAACAGAACCAGATTTTCACTTAAAAGGTGAGGAAGGACTGACAAGATCTTCTGAAATGCCTGTACTCATCCTGGCTCTTGAAAGGTCTGTATTGTTTACAGGCAGCTAGAAAGGCAACCCAAGCCAAAACACATCAATGGAAATACATCTATACATTTAAATGAATTAAAGGAAAACTATTCATTGCAGCTTTTCCTGACTGTGATCCTTCCCATCAGCTAAATGAAGAGGAAAATTTTGTGATTGTCAATAATGTGTCTTCTCTTCAAAACTAATGTAATCTGGTGGAAAGAAAACCAGTAGGCTGAAGCTTAATATGTATTTTCTTCTTTCCTGACAACTGCTCATTTTAAATAAGCATATTGAGAAAACCTTACAGCAGTATTCCTAGACCAGTGACTAGAAAGAAACAGAATCATACACAAACTCATTAGACCTGAACTTTAAGTTATATTTATCAAACAAAAAATACAACTTTGAAAGGTATCTCAGGCTTTTTGGACATGCTTTCTGATAAGTTATGCTATGATTTGGAAGTAGTTGTTTGTTTGTTTGTTTTTATTTTAGTTCAGTTATGGATTTAGGTTCATAACTTTCCCAATATACTAAATTAGATTTTGCAAATTTAGAAGCTTTGGATGCATTCAGCTTAAGGGAATTACACTTCTCATCTGCAGAAACAGTCACATGTGTAGTCTGGATAATTCCATATTTTACAGTGTTCAAAAAGGGTAGAATATGATGACCAGAACACTGGAAATTGAGTTATTTTAAGGAGTTAAGAATGAAAAAGGCTCAACAATAATTTAAGCATGTTATGTAGAGCATTTGGGCTATGGGAATTTCATTTATTTAATTACAACTATTGTTAGGTAAATCACTTTATAGTAGATACATGAGCCTGGAAGACTGAGATAAGTTTTTGTGTTTAACCTTTGCTGTCTGAAAAGTTGATGTCTTGGGTGGAAGGCTAGCTGAATACTAATTGTTCCATGGTGTCTTGCAAAGCAGGCTGGTTGATGTTTTGGCTTTGATTTGGATGTAACAGCTATCTTATGAGACTGGTAACCCACTTATTCTCAGTTGCATCCGTGCATGCTGGAGGACATACATGAACAGTTCTTATCCCCAGATGTTCACTCCTGTTTTCAGCAGAGGTTCCAAACTTTAAAAACTGGTTCCTTGCCAGAAATTCAAAATTCTGGACACTATTGCATATAGTCAGGCAGATGGCAGGTGCCGTCATTGTTAATTTAGAAGGTTACAGCTCCTGGCTTAAAATATTCCATCTTGATTTTAGCACTTTGAAAAAATTTTTCTTTTGTCTATGGCTGAAAGCCTATCTGTTTTGGTAATATATCAAATAATGTACCTATATATATGTAGTTCATAGAAATTAAAAGACACTCATGTAAATCCCTCCATATGCATCATGATATCTTGTGTAATTTGTATTTGTGTGCACTTTAATGTATCTATCTTTGTGTACATATATAAAAACCACATTTCTTGATAAACAATTGAAAGTATATATTTTTTTACAGGAATTAATAAAAAATACCTGGTCACTTTCAAAGTTTACTAGTCTTGATCTAAATGCAAATGACTGAGGCAGGTCATCAATAACATGATCATGTTATTGTTTGTGACACCATTGTACCTATACCAAAATCTTGGATAAGAAAAAGGGAAATAATGGCAGGCTAACTAACAGAAGAGATGAAAAATAAATCCAGTAAAGTTTTGTGGAAATTTATTCAAATCATGCTACAGCTGTAGATATTAAACTCAATGAAGTCAATAGAGATGGGTCACTTTACCTGAAATGAAGTTCTGTGCAAGTATCAAGTCTCTTTTCTTGCCTAGCAGTACAAATACAGTAAAACTAAGCTGCAGATTGAAGACTTAGAGCACACTTGTAACATTTTCTGACTAGAAATAAGATTATATAAATTAGGAAATATATGAAAACTCTGGAGAGTAACTCTTAGGAGATTTCAACCTCACTACATGTTGGGCATCTCCATTTTGTCTTTAAGTACAAAAGTACTTTTATGATTTGCTTGAACTTTCTGAACATAAAGCAGGTCATAGAACTTCTCCAAGTGACTCTATATCAATTTCTGGATTTATATATTATTTGAACTGTAATGGCTTACTTACCATTAATATGAAGATTTTGCACATTTCAAGTACATGTACTGCAAATGCTTTTATGAAGAACTGACATTTTATTTGCTATAATATTTCTTTACAGGTTGATTCTATATGAGTTTTTCAGTGTTGGGTAGGTGTTTAAAGTGCTTAAACATTATTTGCAAAATACTACCTTTAAAGGACATTGTATGTTTGTAGTTCATTAGTCATCCCTAAGAGCACAGACAGGTAGAATAAACACAAAGATGAAAATCCCCAAACACCTTTAGTTTCTACAGTACATGAATTTCGATAAACAGAAATCTGTCAGGTAATGAATTTTATGATTTTAATCCTTCCAGCTAAGCAATTGAAGAAATAGTCATGAAGTCTGAAATTATGAAAACCAAAATATGTCTCGATGTAATGAGCCAGACAGCATACTAATAAAATCCTCTAACACAATAAGCCAGTCAATAAAAGTACAACATTTTTCAGTACAATTCACAAAAACATGAAAACTGAACCTTTTTCCCAGTACATTATGAGGAGTAACTAAAGTTTAATATGACAGGGGTTTCAGTATTTTATGAATACCTTGCTCTTCACTTTTTTATATCCAATAATAATATAGAAAGAAACCACTACAACAGGACATAAAAGACTTTAATTATTCTCAAATTAGTCACTTTTCTTATAATTTGCCATTTTCAGTAGCTTTTCCCAATTAACTTTCCTTTTCTGGGGAGGGATTCCCTTTAAGTGTTGCATGTGATCCAGTCATCCCCCTCCTCCTCTAAAAGGTAATGGAAAGAGACACACATCCCCAAAGGCCAGAAATCAGTTTCTGAGACTTCTACCTGAGGAACAGAAGAATCATCTTCTACAGGTGTCTTCCTCATTCATCAAGGATGGAAAGAAGCCTGTAAAGGTATGTGGAAGGAGAATGTCTGCTCCTTTGATGGTATCTGATCAGAGAACGCATGAACAAGATACTACAGAGGCAACATGCGATAAGGGAGGTCTTGATAAGAGCAACTCTGGTCAGATACACTGATTGATAAGGATATATGGAATGTGAGGATGTTTATTTTCCCATTTGGGAAGATAAGGAAAAGAAGGGAAAGAAACACAGTCATAAAACATGATTAATTAGCACCAACAAAGATGACAACCAGAAGCAAACTTGTCTACAGATGAAGTATCAAAAAAAATGCAAGGCAAACCAGAACTTTGCAATAGCTAGTGATGCATATCTGAGTGTCCAGAACATTGGAAGGGGTTCAGTGGAGCAATGCCAACTGATGAGGCCATGCACAGATGAAAGGAGAGCAGAAAGGAACAAAAAAGAGATAGGCAGAAAGGGATAGAAAAGGGAAATGTTGCTAAATTAGTCTGGCTGAGCCCTGCTCCTGATCTCCCCAGTCTGTCCTGTCTTAATAAATAACTTCTTAACAATCTCTCTGCATGATCTTGCCCTCTAATCTGTGTGTGTCAGTGCTGCAAGAGCTCAGTGACAGCTACTGGAGGATGAGCAGAGGGCATGAGCAGAGTTGAGTGAGGGGCTGAGTTGAGCACTGTTGGCTGAAGCAGCACGGTGGGTTGCAGCCTGGATGTCAGCTGTTGGGAGCAAGCATCTATCTCTTCCCAGCCAGTTGTACACAGTGTATTCATGTGGATCTGTTGGAAAACTCCAAGCTGCATCAGCCCCAGGTTCAGGCAGGGCTATCAGGCAGGTGGAGGGTCTGTGCTGGTATTTCAGGGACCTGGGATTGAAGGGGTGTCCATAGGATGAGTGCATGAATGAAATGTGTGTGCAGTGAGCACTTAGATGGACCAGCTGGTGTCTCAGGGACCCAAGGGGTGAGTTAAGGGAACTACAATCCTGTCGGTGACGCCAGGTTGGCAGAGGGGCTGTGAGGGTGCTCGAGGAACCTGTGAATGTCCATGTGCTTGTGAACCTGGGGAGTGTGGTGTGTGTGCTGCACTTGTGACTTTCTGCCTCTGCCAGCCCAAGAGGAGGAGGGGATGTGTCCCTGTGTGCCCATGGCTGGGGTGAGTCCTGAATGTGGGGGAAACTGGAGCAGCGCCTTGTCTGCAATTGTGTCAGTGTCCTGTGTGTGTCCACTGTTCAATGTGTTTGAATATATGCTCAACTTTACTCCTGGCTGAACTTAAAAATGTGAAAGCAGCATCTGCCTCCTTCATCTTTACCCAAGGTCTCCAGGCACATGGGTCCAGCACTTCGGTCCTGGGCTTGCAGTGCTGAAGAAGGCAGCTGCAAATTCTGGGAGAAATTTTCCTCTTGAATCAGAAAACAGAAGAAAAATATTAAATAGTACACCTTGATTTCAACACGTTTTTAACTGTACTCTAAGGAGTTAAAGATTAAACATGGAAATATGCAGTTACAAGTACTCAGTCTTCAACAAGATTACTTCAAATTTTACTTAATTTACTAGCCTTCCCTTCTCCCCTTCTCCTTTTTTTTCCTGCTGATTATAGTTTACAGTTTACTGCCAATACTTAAGATGGCCTTACAGCTTTTTTTTTTTTTTTTTTTTCCTAGACTTGGAGTAACTTCTGTGCCAGTAGATTTCTGCCCAGAACTATTTTCTATGCAGTCATCCTGGGACAAGATTTGAGCTTGCAAGAAAAAGAATCCAATGCAAACATCCCATGAGAAACTAAAAAATTATCTTTGAGCTGAGGAGAGGAAATCAATTTTGGCCAACTGTGCATAGCACTCTGCCTCCAAGCAGATGCTGATTTCATTTTGCTGCACACCGAGACTGTCCATGAGGAGGCTTGGAGTTCTGCAGATCAGTTGTGTGGTCTGTTCTACAGGTTCCAGGGCATGATCCAAAATGACATATTTTCCATTGATTCTGGGATCTCTTGGAATTTAATTTGCCCTGAGGCTGCAACTACGAACACATGTAGGCAACATTTCCTTATCCTCTGAGGAGGTGTCAAGCTGCCTGAAATGAGTTCTCCACCAGTCATGTATTAACTTAAAAGGAACTGTGCTTTGGCGGCTCAGCAAAGCATGCCTGCGCCAGTGTAAAGATTTCATAGTGCTTCTGTTGGACTGCAGCTACTTCATAACTTAGTGCTTGGGTGAGGCCAGGGGGAAGTGGGCACAGCTTCACAGGGAAAAAAAGGATTATTTTCTAAAAGTGGGGGAAGAAAACAATATTGAGGTTTCTTTATGTATCACTGTCACTGTAGGGCAGTGCAGATGGGAACAGGCAGATGTATTTTGTAGACACAGCAAAAGAAAACCAGTGTTTTTTCTCACAAGGGTAGGAGGGAAAGAAGTCTGCTGTTGAAAAGAGGTTTTCAGATGTTTTGGACAGGGTTTAGGAGTAAACAGAGGCAATATACACCATCAGTGTGACCTATTGAAGGTAATCAAGGGTTTGAAATGACATGTTACCACTCAAACACAAAAGATTCCAAAGAAACACTTTCTGAAAATATTGCTGTTTTATTACCTTGACAAATTAGAGCTTTAACTCCCTTTTCTTCTCCTGGCAGAAAAGGAACTGAAGGCCTTCATGGACAAAAAATTGACCATGACATGGCAATGTGATCTTGTGGCAAATAAGTCTAACAGCTGCCTGGCTGCATAAGAGTGTTTCGACACGTTTAGGGATGGGATCCTTCCTCTCTATTCAGAAGTGATGAGACAAATCTGGAGGGCTGGGTCCACTTCTGCAATCACCAGTACAGGAGAGACATGAACTTGTTGGAGTACAACCTCATTGGAGAACCAAGTTTTGGAGTATCTGTCCCAAGAAGAGAGGCTGACTGAGAGACTGGACTGTTCATCCCAGAGAAGAGAAGGATCAGGATGGTCGTAGAAGTGTGTATAAATATCTGCTGAGGTGGGGACTTAAGTAAGTGGAGGTATGCTGTTCTCTCTAGTGCCCAGTAAAAACACAGCACACAATTGTCACAAATAGAAACACAGGAAATTACATTTAAACATAAAAATACCCCAAAACTCCAACCTTTTTTTAAACTCTGGAGGTGTTTGAATACTGAAGAGTGCACAGTCTCCACCTTTTCAGATACTCAAAACACAGATGGACAAATCTATGAGCAATTTCACAGAATCATAAAATCATTAAAGGTGGAAAAGACCTCCAAGATTGTCAAATTCAACTTTTGACCAAACAAAACCATAGACTTAAGTGCCATGTCCAGCCATTTCTTGAACATTTCCAGGAATGGTGACTCTACCACTTCCCTGGGCAGTCTGTTCTAATGCTTGACAACTCTCCTTTCTTTGAGCAGGAAGGTTGAACTTCATGATCTGCAGAGGTGCCCTCCAGACTCAACTATTCTGCAATTCTATGAAAATGTAGTACCTGCATGGATGCTCTGGCCATAGCAGAAACACTTTTTTAGTAAACTGTTGTTTAGTGATTGGTTTCAGAAGATGATTCCCAGGTTCTTGTGAAGAATTGAATGATGCCTGGGTTTTTTTGTTCAGCTATTGGTTTACAACATTATACACTGGTGTCTCTATAGTCCAATAATTTGTACTGAACCAAACATAGACTAGACTAGGTTGTTACTGGAGAGGCTTATACACAATATTCTGTGAAATATTACTAAGGTTTTTCAACACTAAATATCAGTTATCTCATTTGGAAGCTAAGAAAGTGCAGTCTGTTAAATGGAGTGGAGTTCGGCCATACCTCTGAGCTTAAAAAGTATTTATGAACAACATAAGATCCAGATGTCAGAGGACAACAGAGTATTATCTTACTGGGACATGCACTTTACAGTATCTTCATCCACATTTGTGAATGAGGATACAACATGCATCCTTGGTGAGTTTGTGGATCAGACTAACACCGGGAGAATGACTGACACAAAGACTGGTAGAGTTTCTTTTCAGAGTGAGACTGATAATCTCAAACAAATAGAGACTTCACAAATTCCAGTGAGGAAAAGAGATCTGCCTTTCAGGTATAACAAGCTTACACACTAGTGGGGTCTAGGAAAGGGCACTCAGATAGCAGCCTGAAAAGTACTGGGGAGTATGGTGGATGGCAAGTCAAATGTGAACCAACATCACGCTCATTTCAAAAGGAGCGCACCATGTAGAGCAGCTAGCAAAGTTATCACACCCCTGGAATTGCCACTGGTGAGGCTATAGATGAAAAATTATGTCTGGTTTTAGATCCCACGGTCTCCAGTTGAAGAGAGATGTGGAGAAATTGTAGACAATTCACTGGTGAATTACCACACAGTCAGGGGTCTTGCATACCGTGTATTGTGAACACTGCTCTGAATCATGTCTCTGTAGAAAATTTGGATTCTGTGGAAAGCTGCTGTGGAAAGCAAGTCCTAACAACAGACTTACTTCCTAATTGTATTCTCCTGGCAACAGAAAGAGAATTAGCTTGGACAGGATCCTTGCTGACAGACTTTTCTTGGTCTGCTGAGGGCAGTGACATAAGCAAGCAACCTAGTTGTGCGCACAAATAAAAAATGGAACCTGGAAGAAAGTACAGCTGTCTTTTCCTTCTCTTGAAGAGGTTAGCAGGTAAATTCTGAATGGGATGCAGATTTGATTGCTGGTTTTGGGAAGTGCAAGCTCACTAAAATGAGTTTCTTGCTGTTGTAGCATTCTACTGCAGTGCAGTTTAGATGGCAAGAACCCCCCAGAAAAAACTATTCTGTCTGTAGTATCAAGGAACCTAGACCCCTAAATGATTCCACCAAGAGAAAGGAAAAAAATCCACCCAACCCAAAGCCCCCAAGCCCCCCCTCCCCCAAAAAACAAACAACCCCCCCCAAACAAACAAACAAACAAAAACCCTGCAAGAAAAAAACCCACAACCCCAAATCTCTTTTGTCTGGAAAAAAACCCACTGGAACTAAACCAAACCATAAAACAAGTGAGGCTTGTGAGGTTTATTCATTCCATAAACACTTCAAAGGTAAACAAAAAAAATGCTTTGAGGTAATCACAGCAAAATTTAAACATTTTACTAACCTTATCCTGGATATTGGAGGACAAGAGATAAGCCCTTAATTTAACATCACAATATGTAAACTAGAAATTCATTGGAGGCTGCTTAAGTATACAGCCTTACTTTGTTCAAATTTATTCTGTAAATCCAGATGGTGGAGTAGAAATGGAGGTAATAGCAAGAAACTGAGTTGCAAAAGCCTTCTGTTTCTTTTTTTTTTTTTTTTTTTAAGGAATGAGAATCAAGAGAGTGATAGTCGATTCAGTGATGAAAAACACATGCAGAAAGGTGAGTTTATTTTGAAATTGGGATATCAGCTGCAATGGGTGACACATAGATTTGCTTATTCTACTACGCATTTCTCTTTAAATTTTAGCAGCCCACTGGCAGCAAGGCTCTTGTCAGAACCATGTAATAAAACCTCTTGCTTGGGATGCACTGTACATAAGCTGACACTTACCATGCCAAATGAGCTACAAGAGCAGTTAATCAGTTTTGAAATTCTGAAGTAAATGTATTAGATGTAGCACAGCAGAGGATGGAGATCACATTAGTGGCACTGCTAAGTAATATCCTCTAAATAAGTAGAGTAGATAAGGCTCTTATCCTTCTGGATCCTCTAATGCTGTTGCTTATGATACAATACTATGGTGTTTGGGAGAGATGACAGAAATCCAGAAAAATAACCATCAAAATTATCCAAACCTTCCCTAAAGTGAGAAGAAACCTACTCTTAGACATTTGAACCCTTTTCTTCATATCTCATCAAGGTGATATTCTGCATCTACACTACCCTTTCCAGGCCAGGGTAGTAGTTACTGTTGTACATGTTAACTCTTCCCCTAGAAAGGAGAAGCAGCAAAAGTCAGACTATGAAGTTGCCTGATCAATTTCTGTATTGAATCCTACTACTTCAAATGATTTCCATTATTTCTGTCAAAGACAAAATAGTCATGAGAACGCGGAAAGATCCTAAACAAAGCTACTGCTTCCAGCAGTAGCCATCACAGTCAATTTCCTGGTTTACCAGTGCCTGTAGCTAACATCTAGATCCTCAAGTACTAGACAGTTTCTTCCTACCTTGCCTTACATTGATTTATTACACGGCAGAAAGGCAATAGGCAGTTTGAAGACAAAAAACAGATTTTCATAATTCAAGTCTGAGCAACAAAGAAGTTCCATTTGTAGGATGAAGAAAAAACTTAAGTTTTTGCCACTGGTACAGCATTGTTACGTGGAAGGTGCACATTCTCAACCAGTCTACTTTCCTAACAGACAAGCAAAGGTAGAGCCTCCACTGACATGACAGTATCTATGAGTAATGCTTCCTGTCATTTCTGGCTGGCTGGAGGGCTCTGTCTCATTGTAATTTGTCTCATCTATTGGTGGTTTGTCACCTTTCAACCTATATAACTGTATAGTATATATTGCAATGAAACTCTTACCACTTAGGGAGGTCTACAGTACACTTCCTTAACAACAATGGCTATTATATCAGGAAAGTCTTCCTATCCTCTCCTTATCTCTCTTAAGCATCAGACTAAATCTCCTTCCTTAATAGGAGGCTTACTAGAAACTCAAAGCAGTGCACAGAAGTAACTAAAGGATAAATACTCTGTTCAAAAGATTCATTGCAATGATTTTCTAACAGAAAGCAGTTTTCCTTGACTGTTCAGAGGCTGCACTCAGGATTATGAAAAGCATTTTAAGACCTGAATGAGATCATTTGGGAGAGTGTTAGACTGAAGATCAAAAACTTTGTTTAATTCCTGGGATTTGGCAGATGTATTTGATATCTCATCTGTCTAGGTGGTCAAGGCCAGGTTAGACGGGGCTTTGAGAAACCTGGTCTAGTGAAGGTATCCCTGCCTGTGGCAGGGGGTTTGGAGCTAGATGATTTTTAGGGTCCCTTCCAATCTGAACCATTTTATGATGGTGAGGAGGGCCAATGCCTCACATGTCTTACTTTAAACACCTTTCTAGCTTCACTGTCTATAACAAGCAAATAGCAAATTATGGTTTACAAGATTTAAGAGCTCCAAAACAAGTGTTTCACTGCATACTATTCTTCAGCACAAGAAGAGTATAAGAGAACAAAATATATTGGACGTGTTTAACAAATATTTAGCAAACACATTTCTCAGAAACTATAATGATGAGCACTCCTCAGCAGTCTATACTGAAGTGGTTTTTAATAGAAGTTTACTCTGACATGTAACCCTTGCCATAGGAATCATCATCTCTCCATAGTTCCAAGACTGACTTTTGTCAAGGACAAAATGTTGTTGAGTTTGGTTTTGTTAGTTTGTTTGTTTTTCCCGGAAAAAGGCTGAAGAACAAGCTTTAAGATTGCCATGCAAGTCAATAAGTTCATAATCTAACAAGTTAGTAAAATGCATTTAGATCAGGTTTTGAATTAATTCTCTTGGAAAATTTGCTGCAATAATGAAAACTGAAAGCATTAAAGTATTTCTAAGTCTTTAAAGGGCATTGTTGTTCCATAGCAGAAGGTATTTAATTTGACAGAAATGACTAATAAACCATTAACACAAGTTGATTTTTTTATCACTAGAAAGGTTTTACAAGATTCCTTCAGAAAGTAATGCTTAAATTTCCTTACAATCAATCAATCTTGTTAAAATAATCACAAATTGAAGAACTAGCAATCTCTGAAAATAAAAAATACCTCTCACTGCTGCAAAAGAATTACATAGAGTGCTTTACTAGAAAGGGTAGGAGTAAAAGAGCTTGCTTGGCTGTATTCCTGCTTGCCAGCCTGCATATGTCATTATAGATGACATTGATTTATTACGCATTAGCAGTAGTGGAGTTCACTGTTTAAATCTAAAACTAAAACAAACCCCAGAAAATCAATGCACACAGAATATTAAATGTAGTGTCATATTTGGTGAAACTTCAGAAATCTGAATTTTTATCATTACAATTCACTAATTAGTGGCTCACTTGGAAGTTTTGTTTGGTTGCTTTGTTTTGTTTTCCTTTTCTTCCCACCTTCTCCCACCATCCATCTCAAATCCAGAAGTATAAGATGATTCTCTGTCAGGATGAATTTTAGGTAATATGTAGGTCCTTGAAAAATTTGATGACAAGTATTTTTACATCATTTTGGTAACAAGAGACAGCTTCAAGAAAAAAAGACAAAGGAGAGAAAAATCTAGAAGTATGTTAAAGATTTTGATGGAGCAAAGTCACTGCAGCAAAAAAACCCTAGTATAAATGTCTCTAGAGCAGGATGAACTTATACCTACAACAGCATTGAAAATGGTCTGAGATAAAAATGAAGATAAATGCTTTAGCTGAAATGTTGTTTTTGAATACCTTGCAGTTGCTTGTTACAACATACTGTTAAAACTACATGACACTAGGGCCAATTGTTTTGCATCAGAAGAGGTCCTGGTCACAGAAATCACTGATTATGTCTGGTCATACAAATGTATTATGTTGGAGAAAGGTGCAGCGTATACTGTGATTCTCATTATCTGAAAGCTAACAAGATTACCACACAGAGGAAATGTGCATAATACCTTTGAAGACAGCCTCAGGCCAGCCTGTGCTGATGTGGAAGAGGAATAAATCCCATTTTTCAACTTCTCCAGTTTTGCCAACTGCCTAAACTACATTGTCTTTAGGAACAGCAAAAAATAAAATTGCAGTGTGGAAAAGCTGACTAGTGGAGCAAAGTAAGAGCTGTGTTTGTGTTGATGGCTGATGCACTACCATCACAAGAGAGATGCAAAGACCACAGAAGAATCGGAGCAGGAAAAGAGGAAGTTTAATTTTTACTTTCAGATTATAGATTTCCAGAAATGAGACCACATTGGACTGAGTTTCAACCTCTTCAATTCCATTGGACTGAGAAAGTGTCCATCAATTGTTCTTCCTAAAGAGAAGAATGTAAACAATATAGAGAATTATGAAAAACATTGCTTTGTTTACATGAAAGTGTGTGAGAAATTCTGACTCCAATTTAGAAGGCTGAAGAACAGGACGACAGATGGCAGTTTTCTTATAACTGAAGTCCTGTAACGTCAGGCTGGTCATGACTGAAGCAGCAGAAGCAGCAAGTCCCATTTTCCTAATACATTGATATGTTCATTCATCTCTGTCCTCCTCTCTACATCTCCAGTTTTGATGTAGGCAGGAACTGAAAAGTTCTTTCTGAAGTACCCAAGCTGCTTCTTATGTGTTCTATGCCACTTCAGTCAGGGTCTGTGGCCAAGGGAAAGAGGCATTAATGGATATAGCTTTGGCCTTATTCCCCTAAATGTGGGTACACCTGCATCTGGGTAGCTCTTGTATAAAACAATTTTTTAAAACAGTGAAATCTAAAAGAGAAATTACCTTATACCTTCCTCTTCCTTCTGACCTCTTATGGATGCATGGTGAGTGTGTGAAATCTCTGTTCCTCTGGGTGAGAGAGTGGGAGTTCTTCATCCTGAAGAAGAGAAGACCTCAGGGAGACCTTTCAGTATTTAAAGGGGGCTTATAAGATAGACAGGTATATCTGATAGGACAAGGGGTAGAAACAAAAAGAGGAAGAATTTTTTTATGGTGAAGGTGGAGAAACACTGGAATGGGTTTCCCAGAAAGGTGGTAGATGCCTCATCCCTGGAAATATTCAATGTCATGTTGGACATGGCTCTGAGCAGTCTGATAAGGTGGAAGGTGTCCCTGTACATTGCAGAGGGGTTGAAGGAGATGGCCTTTAAGGCTGCCTTGCAAGCTCTACAGCTTGTTTCGTTGCAGAGCTCATGTTGTGTAAAGGATACTTGTATCTGATAAACAAAAGTCTTGTGCAGGTCCATCTTCACTGCATTGTATATTAGCAGACTCTTATTTGACCTGTGTTTCTCTTCCTATAATTTGTGCTGGTAACTTCTGCCTTACAAATTATAAAGTATTCATTCAGTACTTTGGAATACTTTGTGCCATAAACGTTATACTTTTCTGGTCATTCATTTATTGTTAATATACTACACTTAATTATTATTAATTGACATAATGTAGTAAATCTCTTTTGATTAAACACTTAATTGAGCACCATGAAATTCTTTGGCACCTGCTGACTGTTGGGTGGAATTTACTCTAATCTTATCGCAATGAAACAATAATCATTACCATTACATTAAATGGGTATCTTGTGACAAGTCCAAGTATACTATCCTTCCCTGCCGGAGTATATTCACTTTAACTGGAATATATTTTACTATGAAACATAATCAAGGAGAATTCTGACTTATTTTTATCATCAGAAGAAGAAAAACATTTTTGCTTGACCAGGTGAAAATGAAGAAATGACCAAGAAGCATCATGTATAAAGTTCTTCCAGAAAATCAGTGCTGTCACTCAGAGTTGCCGGGAAACACCTCTTTTCCTCTCAAGGAATAGGTACACAAAAAGTTGAAGGCTCCCCAATGGACAAAATTTATTGCTAGACAGACTGAGGCCACTGCTCTTGCTATCCTCACAGTAGAAGCTTGGGTAGCCTTTTCTCTTGCTGTTCTTTCTAAGCCTTCTGTAGCTTACATATTTTGGAGTCAGAGTTTCTCACGGATTTTCATGTAAGCAAAGCAATGTTTCTGTAACTGTCTATATTGTTTACATTTTTCTCCTTAAGAGGAACAATTGATGGACACTTTCTCAGACCAGTGGAATTGAAGAGGTTGAACCTCAGTCTTCCAATGTGGTCTCATTTCTGGAAATCTATATAAACTGAAAGTGAAAATTAAACCTCCTCTTTTTCCTGCTTTGACTCTGCTGTGGTGTCTGTGTCTCTCTTGTGATGGTAGTGCATCAGTAGCCCTTTGCACAGGAAAGAGCCATCCCAGGGAGGGAAAAAAATGCTTGCTTGGGATGCATGTATAGATGTTGCAGGTTTCCATTCCAACATACCAGTTATCTGTACTGTAAAAGCTGTCAGCCCAAAGTCTACAGCAAATCCCTTGCCCTGTTTGCTCACGACATGCAGGAAGTGTGGCTGAAACATCTCCTTAGCTGAGCCCTGGTGTCTGTAATCTCTGTGTATCAGAATGATATGATGTGTGTTACTGAGATTTCTTAACTGAAAGCACTTCAAAATTTCTTTTCCAGGTAGGGAAGCCTCCTCACTCTGTAAAAGACTAGCGGGATGATTCTTCTTTCTGGTAACTTCATGGCCCACTGTGGCTTGAGTTTCTTTCTTTTTATTGCCAAGACTGTGGTATAAGAGTTTGAGACCCTCTGCACACACTGTGCTTCAGTTTGGCAATTTAAATTCTCTGCTGGAAAGTAGAAGCCACGATTTGAGCTTGAGATTGAAATTGGATTATCTTTAAGGTCTCTTCCAACTGAAACTGTTCTATGATTCCTTAAAGGCAGCAGAAAAGTCTAAGCTTATATGCCTTATCTCTTGTGAGAGAGCAGACACACAAGGATCCATCACCTCAAGCCTATGGTGTGGGCAGATCTGGAAAAGGCAAAGTGAAAAATGTCCTGTGGAAGAAATGGCAGTTTTTTTCCAACCCTGATCAAATAGAGGTCACACAGACTCTGGCTGTGGTAAGCAAGAGCCAAGATTTCAGGCAAGGCTTTCCGCTCAATGATCCATTCAGGGAAGCTCTCAGTTAAAGTCACACTGGGTTCACTCAGTTCAGGTCAGCCTTCTCTCAAAGTCCTGGTATTTTGGCCTCTGGTGAGACCTTAGCTCTTTGCAGATACTGGTTACAGAGCCTGGGTTCCCACATGTGTCTCAAGAGGACAGCCTCTCAAAAGTCACCTAAGGAATTGTGTACAATTTTACAGAAAGAAATCCTCTTAAATTTAACCTTCCATCTTAAGTGTACATGGAAACAATCAACCACAAAACCAATACAAAACAATGAGATTAACATTGTACTTGATCATGTAGGTTCTATTAATATGTGTGTCACAGGGAATGGCTTGTTTTCTCACTGATTTTAATTTAAAATGAAAAGAACATAATTGTTAAAATGGCGTAAGAATTTTCCTCTTGCCTTTCTGTTTTGTATTTACTGTTTATGTTTTATGAAGAATAATAACTGGGATAATAAAAAGTAATCATAGGGTTCAACAAAGTGGTTTAGATAACAGCTTTTGGGTAGTTTCAAGGAATGTGAATTACAATTTGTGATGCAGGGTATACTGTCTCTCTTGTGTAAGAGGAAATTTTAAATGACTAAAATTTAGATAATCAATGTTTCCAATTGTCACTAAATAACTTGCCAGCTAATTTTGAAAGATAAAAAACTGATATTATCACTATTAACAATATATTAAAAAGATATGAACAATATTCAGATGTGGCTTACAGCCTTTAAGTTTCAAAATCAATGCACTATTGTAAATATGTCTTATTTACTAATTGAAGCATAGAGCACAATAATTAAAATCCTACATCAGAACACCCTCTAAAAATGAGGTCAAATGTGCTCAAAAAGCCTGGTGGGTTTTCTTGGCACAGGCATTTTTACCTGAATTTATTTTAAGGCTAGTTCAGGCTATCTTTTTCTGTCATTTTGCTTTAATGAAAAATTAGTGTTATAAATAACTTTTATGAATCATGCAGTAACCTGTAGGCATCATTTCACTTCCTTTTCATGGATTCACTGCAGCTGCTTGCTCCACATTGGCAGCCTTTCCTTTAATCTGTAGTCAATTACACTGATTAAATGTATTTTCACTCTTTCTCACCTGAGCTTGAAAAAGTGTTTCATAACACATTTGTTGGAGAGTTTTGGTTTTGGTAATTCCCCAGTTTTTTCAGACTTCTAGATTTATCTCTCTGACATAAGATTGCCTTTTACAAGCAACTTTTTTTTTGACAGATTCTCAACTCTAGTCTCAGGTGACTGCTGCAGTAGTCCAACATACTGTTTTGGCAATGCTCTTCAGACTAATGGTGTGGTGTTTGAACTCAGTCAGAGATGATGTCTCAGAAGAACACAGCAAAGAGAGGGAATATTTTCTTTCACAGAAGCTAGAACATTTCTGTGATAGTTTTCCCATGGTCAAATGTTTACTAATGCATGAGGAGAACATAGAAATAGGAAAAGAATAAAAGCTACTTTCTCTAGCAATGAAAAGGCTGCTGAATCTATCTGAAAGCATACTTTTCATACATTGGAAGATTCCATGTGATAAGGCCCTGTAATGAAGTGGGGACTCGAGAAAGCTGGCTAATATTCAAATATCACCTCCTACAAGGTAAAGAGAGTTCATTCATGATGAATAAGGCATCAGGCAAAAATGGTGCCTGGCCAAATTCAAACACAAATTTAAAACCTACAGAGGGTGGAAGCAAGAATGAGTTAGCTGGGGGAAATACAGAAATAATTGAATGAGTATCCAGGACTGAAGTTAGGAAAGCTGAAGCCTAAATGGAATGGCTTCTGTCCAGGGATGCCAAAGGCAACAAGGAGGTCTTCTGTAAGTACATGGATGACACATAAAAGAAAAATAAAAGGTCGATGGATAATGTGGGTCCATTGCTCACTGAGATTGGGGGACCTGGTTACACACAGTTCCAGGGCATGGAAAAGGCTGAATTTTTGAATGCTGTCTTTGCCAAAGTCTTTACTAACTAGACTAGGCTTTCAGGAATCTGAAGTCCCAGAGACCAGGGGGACATTCCTTTCTCCAGGTCAGGAAATACATAAGAAAACTGGACGTCCATAGAGAGCAATGGATACTGTCTAACCAGTCTTCAGGAAGGGCTTTGACATTGATGAGGCTGTAAATACCACATTAGTTGTGTTTTTGCGTGAAAGGGTGACTGAAACACCAATACGTGCTGTATGTTCTCAGCTATGTACAAAGCTAACTGTTACATACATCTTAGGTGTTTTCAGAGTGTGCAAGCTGAGGAGACCTTGAGAGATGATTACTGTACGTTATCATGCAATGGCTGAGGATAGACCTCAAGTAAAATTTTCAGTTTTCTATCTTAGAAACTAATTGTGATTACTAGTACAAGTTACTAGTTCAAGAAGAAACATAGTTGGACTGTGACTGAAAGCTGAAAAGCTATGCTTTTCAAAACTGAGAAAGAAATTCAAAGTTTTTAGGTCTAGTTTGGTGCCTAGGAGAAAGAATTGGTATTGGGGAAGTAGGGTGTTATTTTTTATTGTCTGAAGATCCTTAGTTCCCTTCCTTGGCTATAAAGGACCCTTATGATGATCACCCTCATAGATGAATAGAAATCCTAGATGAGTCAGATGAAATAAATCTTATGAGTATATCCAAAAAAACTGTCTAGATTGCGTGTTCTCCCCTGCTTTCTGAAACACTGTAATTTTACTGTGATGCTAAGGTCTAATTGTAGCATTTTGTGGTGAAGGCATGGGTTCACAGTTACTCTCTAAAGCTCTGTAGATAACTTTCTACAGTTACTAGAATGAGAAAGATGTAATGAGTGTTCCATGAATTCTTTTCTGGAAGTCCCTAGGATTAAATGTCAATTTTCTTAAATTTCTACATAGCTGTAATTGATTCCACTTCTGCTGTGTATTATTCCAGCTGGTACAGCCCTAACGAGACGGCGCAGTTCATCCGCTGGACAGCAGAGTCCAGAATCCAGAGGGGGTTCGGGCGCCAGGTATTCCAGCTGGTAGGGTTAGTCAGTCGCTTTGGACCCTAGGAGGCTAGAGACACCACAAAAGTATGTCCTTGGAGACAACTCCTTAGGGGCTTACTGCACTCCCTCAGCTGGGAGAGAGCGTCTCAGCAGGAGGGCAGAGCAGTGATCAGCTCTTGTGATTTCAGCTCAGTGATTTCTCAGCTCTTTGCTCAAGGGAGATCAGCTTCTCCTTGCCGGCCCGGAATGAGAGAGAGAGGGTCTCGTTTGGCATTCCGCATGAGCATCTTTATTGCAAAGGCATCTGCGAAGGGAGCCAGGGACGAGCAAGCCCTAGCGATCAGGGAGATTTTTAGGGGTTTTATAGGGACTCAGGTGGGTGGGGGAAAGGGTACAAGGCCAATCGTTTACAACAGATCTACATAAAGTCCCGAGGGTGCTTGTGGGTCCTCCTTGAGAGTCACCCTGACCAAAAAGCTGCCTGCTATCTTAGGGTTTGGAAAGGCTTCCGCAAGACTACTCTCTCCAGGGCAGAGCCACCGGGGTTCCGCCCACCCCCACATGTATGAAATCTTGATTGAAAAAAGGACGTGTAAATCTTTGTGTTTCAATGACTGCTGGAGTCTTTCATTACCGTTTCCAGGGAAATGAAATCTCCAGGGCAAACACACAAACCCACCTATTAATTGCCAACAAGCAGATAAAATTATGAAAGCTAAAATGGTAGAGATAGAAAGTCCTGTATACAGTGTTGGTTTGAATGGAAGCTGAAGTGGTAGCACCTTCTGCCTCTTCTGTTTTTCTCCATCCTCTGTAGCAAAGAAGGCATAAAGGATACCAAGTCTCTTTCCTTAAGGTTAACTCTAAAAGTGGCTTCATTGTAGTCAAATGTTTTTTCTTTTATATTTAGATTTACTTGTATAGAAATAGAAGACAGGAAAACCATTTCTTAAAATAAATTTTTAAAATAAGCATAAGGAAATACTTCTGTGAAACTGATAAAACCTGTTAAAAAACCAAAGAATTTTCCTTCTTCTAAGACTAAACAAATGGCTTTCCTAAAATAAACAAATAATTTTATCATCAAAGCTATTTGTTTCTTTGCTTCATTATAGAGTCTATATATAAACTTAATTTATTTTTAAAACTTTAATGCAATGATATCCCAAATTTTGGAGAAAACTAATCTTTGGCTGCCGATTCTAAGTAATGGTTGACATCTTTTGACTTAAAAACAGTAAAAACATGTTAACAGTGTGGTTTTAAACTGAAATAAGAATGCAGAAAAATAATTCATAGTTTTATCTTTTGTTCAAAGATGCAGAACAAAGAACAGTGGGATTTTCAGATCTCTGCAATTGTCTAAAGAAATAAAAAGTGTTAATCCTTTGCAGTTATTTTTCTGCTGCTCTGGTCTCCTAAAGACCTTTTATTTTTATCCCCATACAGTCAGTTTAAGGAAGGTAAGCTTAAGGACACAAGAAGCATGCCTAAGGTTACAGTAAGTTGATGATGCACCACAGTCACAGCAAGTTGCCTTCTTAAATGGGTCTATTTCTCAGCTAAAATCAGGTAAATAGGAAAAATTATTTTCTTCTTGTCAGTATCTCGTTACAAGGTCAAAGGAAGAAAAATAAGACTGGCATGTCTGTAACTGAGGTAGCATATTGAACTATATTGAAACATACTGTACACAAAAACTCAGTCCTGAAATATGTTGCAGACATTTTTTTATGTAAAAGATAATGCATTTGTTTTGTTAAAGGGGAATAATATTTGCCTTGCATTTGATGAAGGTTAACCCTTCTGTTCAATAACCAGTTTTATTTTTTTCCTAATACTTCATTTCTTTCTGGGGTTTCAGCAATTATATCCTGCTTTATATAGTCAATACAATGAAGCAGTCTGGATTATTACCGTATGTTCATGCACTGTCTTTCTGTCCATATAAATCCTACATAAAACTCTGTCTCTGAACAAGTTATGTAGAGTTTGATGAAAAACTTTGAAAGAACCTGACTCTGATCTATACATATGACTTGGGATGGAAAAAAACTGGGAATAAAAGGAACAGGAAAGAAAGAAATTCTGAGTTCTTATAGAGTGACCTCTGATCTTATGTAACATGTGCCCTTTTATGTCATCTTTTACATCCTTTCCTTGTAATAGACACTAGCTTCTGTTTTAGTGTTTTTCTCGCCTTTCTCCAACTGTATGTTTGTATAATAGAAAATATATGTTGTTTGGAAAGAAAATACTTTATTCCCTGTAGCTACTAACAATTTACTTTTCTCAGAGTTAGAATGCAAACATTCTATTTCTGTTTTTCTTCACTTCACATCATCCTGACAGTGCTTTACTCTGCTGGAAGGACATTTTGACAATAGGTGAGAGAAAACATAGCAAAGTATCCTTGTTAATATAACTCAGTTCTGGGCTGGTCTGACTGATTTTATTATGTAACTTGTGCACCAGTCTTTCAGAGCCTTGCCTCATAGCACTCACAGGTATAGACTGATTGTAAAGGACAATATTTTGCTCACACAATCATACAACCTCCCTGTCTCCTTCGTTCTTGAAAAATGCCCATACTTGAATAATGTCCAAACTTCCAATTAAATACTTCAAGCCCATTTGTGCACTGTTTCTCTGTTAAGGTTAATTTCTCATATATTAAAACAAAAACTAAGAAATGCAAATACATTTATCTCCAATGAATAAATAACATTTCAATTAAATAAAACCATAAGAATTAACTTTAATGCCTCCTTCCAGTTCCTGTAAGATCATTCACACCAAATAAACACTCAATTAGTAACATTTATTTTTGTGTCTGAAAACCTCTTAGTGTGAATAGCTGAGCATTGTTTCAAGTCTTCAAGGTCTAGTACCACACAGAAGAGAGGTTATTTTAAATCCTTTCAGAAGTTTTTGATTGAGTGAAAAAACCCCTAAACAAACCCCCGCCAAAAAAAATCCCTAAATCTATTTAAAAGTCTGTAATAAAAAATTAAGAAATAAAGTGATTGGTGCATGTTTTTGAAAAGCTCTAGTGTGAATATATTGTTAGAAAAAGTTACATCAGAGTAATTTTCTTGTTTATTTCATAAGAAGGATTAGAAAGCATAAAGTGGCTGCATCATTTGAAAGCAATTCAGACCCTTAGAAAAGCCATGAATCACAAAATTTAATTTGCAAAGTCTGCAAATCCTGTCATTCTTTTACTTTATGTCAGATAATCCTATCCCCAGATACATGATTTTGTTTACTGTACATTTTGATTAAATAATTGAGAACAAGGAAAGAAATTTAACAGACAGAGCAGATTCATTTGCTTTCCTCATTTGTGTACCTTTTGCCTTTAGCCCTTGCTCAGTTTTTGCTGAAGATCAAATCAGAAGAGAAGGAAAACTTACAAATCGTTGACATTTTAAAAATTAAATAAGAAGAAAGAAATAGTGATAGACTATCTCATCATTTCCCAGCACATTTTTGCACAGAGAACTGTAAATTACTGTAATAACCATATCTTACAATTTGATACAGTTGCAGATGCCTTAGGAACAAGGAAAGATTCTTTTCAGATGCAGAGTTTTATTACATTTAACTAATTTGGACTCAATCATGATTGGCTCAAAAGTATTTAATACCATAACTGCTTCAGCACTGTTTTTCAAGGTATCTTGTTAGATGCTTCTAGATGCTGAAACAATATGCTAAAACACATTTATTAAGGAAAATAATTATAGTTACATAACTTCTCTAAATTGCCAGAGACAAAACCATAAAGCTAGGCCTGTAGGTTTGGAAAAAAACCTTGCAACAACAATGATAACAATATGCAAGTGTAATTGGTAAAGCACATTTCTGGTATGTGATTATATCAATTATAAAATACTTCCTTTATAATTCACTTGGCTTCTGGAGAACCCCATTTATTTAAGAAGGGCATGTTGCATTACTACAAGGTTTTTTATCTGAAGGACTTATTTGGTGGAGCTACTTGTGCCAACACTGAAGGAGCAACAGAGAGTATTCAAAGGGATTGAAGAGAGATTTAAGTAACAATTTGAATTTGAAGTCCATGGTAGTATTATCTGAGTGAAAAACCTTGGTATTAGCCTTAAGATTATTAAAATATGAGCAAAATAGCAGAATTTGTTACTTTGAGATATATTTCTCTTATACAATTCCATTTTCTTCTGTTTCTTTGGAATTTTTTTAATTTTTGATTTTTTTTTTTTTTTTGTTACTTTAGCTGAAAGCAATCTGTATCATCACTGAAACAATTCAGGTTATAAAATAGTGGGCTTTACTACCTAGCTGATATCTTTAAGAAAACGTCAATAACCTCCTTTATAGGGAAATGGCTTTGGCCTTTTTCCTAGTGACGTACTTGAATGAAGAATACCTTATGCTGTGTACAAATGAAATGTGGTTCCTTTAAATATATTGTGCTTGGCTTTCATACAGAAGATTTATGGATCACAGAATTGAATACATTGTTAAAAAAAGAAGCTTGCACTTTTGAGAAGTTAGACTTGCCTGACTGGGTGAAATGGTGTGCAGAATATAATCTGGAAAAATCATCCCATTAAAAGCTCAGGAAATGATAAAATTAACCAGCTTGGTGACAAACAAGTTTCCAGCACAGAAATTAACTATATTTAACTTTTGTAGTGTAATTCACTTACTTAATCAGGTCATGTATAATTTTTTGCTACTTAGGACTTCCCACATAGGCCCAGGCCAACCCCTAGAGGTACCTTCTCCCATATGTCTGTTCTGCATACGCCTTCAGCATCCCAAAGAATAGCCATTGATGTATTGGAGTAAATCCAATGGAGGGCCACCAAGATGATTAGGACTTGAAGCTCATTGTGTGAGGTAGTGATTGTGAGAACTGGGTTTATTCTGGAAGACAAAGGATATCTTACTGCTGCCTTCAACTACCGTATGGGAAGATGTGAAGAATATATAGCCAGATTCTTTAGGGACGTGCACAGTGATAGACGAAAGACTCATGTACAATTTACTGAGGAAAGTTCTGATTCTATATCAGGAAAACAGTGTTCAGCATGAGGACAATCAAATACTGGAAATAGCTGTCCAGAGCAGTTATTGAATATCCACTGGTGGAGATTTTCCGAATTCCATTCAAACTGAGCAACCTGAACTGTGTTGAGCCAGATAACTCACACAGGCCCCTTCCAAACAAAATTACTCTATGATACTATGTTTGTGCACTTGAAGTGTGCCTTCTAAGTTTACTGAGAAGGCAGTTGTGTGTCATGACTCATTTGATATGCTTCAGGCATCTCTAATAAGAATCAGTCACTCAAAACATTAACTGTACTGTAACTACCTTAAAATGTTGCTATTATTATTATAGCAATTAATATAAAAACTATTCACATTAATCCTGTTCATAGAATTAGCATGATCACTGTAAAATGACACAGAATATGAAAGTAATGGACTTCACAAGTCCCTCTATCCTTTAAATATTCCTTAAGCTCTTTTTTCAGCTTTTCTTTCAAAATGCTAACAGGGATCCTTCTTCAGTAGTCAAATTTGACTAAAAATGCTCAACAATTTAATGATTACAATTGTCATTGCGAGTATAGAAGGCAGTTACTTCATGACCTCAGCCACTGTTTCTAACTTTCTTGAAAAATGAAGAGTGTCTAGTTAAAAGGCATAAACCCCCTCCCATTGAGCTGGTGACACCAAGGTTGCATTGTCTATTTTTTACCTTCAGTCATAGAAAGAGGTGGGGCTTCACTGACTTCTCCCAATCCATGCCCTAGTTTCAAAGGATTCCAAGAGATGCCTCAATCTCTGCAGTTGCTAGATGAGTACATCCTAGTATATCTACCAAGCCAGTGCTTACAAATTCATTTGTGCTTAATTTATAGCAGTCACACTGCCTTCCATTAGTGAATGGTTGAGATGCTAAGCTACTTATAAGTATAGCACTTCTTTACTGACAGTAGTCTTTCACAAGCAACAGTGGAGATTTAAATTATATGGTTTCTGTTACTGGAAATGGTTATGGACCATGACACACTACAATTATGAATCGATTCTCATGCTCCAAATTAAAAAAAAAAGCAAAAAACAAAAAAACCCCTCTCTGATGGATGGATACTAGCTTGTTTCCTTCGGGGTTTTTTTGCCTTTTCCAACTGAACCAATGTCATCTCAGAAAGTCAATATTAGACGGTTTCTTCCCCCTCACACAATTAGCAGAGTTGTCTTAGATGTATAAGATGTTGACAAGGCCTTAAAGTCTGTCAGTGTGCATGACTGTAAAACTGGTGCAACAAACTCTATTCTGTCTGTGATGCTTAGAAAGTTTTAATCTTGCTTCTGGTCTCTGAAGATTTGATGGTGCTGAAAAGGGCTGAAGAAGGAGCTGCTGATGATATTATCAGGTATATAATGCCTTATGATGCTCAGCTTGAAAGTTTCAGTCTCTTATCTCCTACAGGAATGTAGACTTCGAAGTTACCTCCAGCATTTTTGAATCCAGCAGAGTTCTTCACAGGCAACCATTTAATCCAATCTCTTTCACTAAGTTTATAAGATTGCTTAAAAGAAGCTGAAAGTCTGTTTCTAATTTGGAAACTGGTTTAGAATTTCAATTCCAGTATGTGAAAGATTTTTTCAATTTTTTTCAACACTGAAATAAATGTAGTCTTGGCTTTCTGAACATCTAGGTGAATCCTTCCCTTAGCTGATATTTTCCCCAACAGATTTACCAACCAATCATGCCTCTTTTTCTTCCTTTTTCTGTAATAAGCAAGTCATGCTCTTCTATCTTCTAATCATATGGTAGTAAGATAAATTACTATTCCCAAAGCCTTCTTGATAAAATTCTTTTACAGACATGAAATCTTAGCAAATCTTTCTTAAGCACATATGACCAAAACTGTGTGGGGTATTTTACACAAAGGTTAATGAGTTTCTTATTTCATATCTGTCCTCACACAAACACTTTTGAGATAATATTTGACATTTTGTGCTTTTCCCTCATCAGTTGATTGCTTCTCCTTGCTTTAATATGCATAACTAAAATTTTATTTTCTTCTGGTTTCTTCCCCCTTCCCCTCCCCTCCTCTCCCCTCCCCTCCCCCCCTCCCCTCCCCTCGCCTTTATTAATTCATAAATAATTAATTTAATATTTCTTAAAAATATAAAAATACTAGATAAATTTATTTTTCAGAGAGTTCCATGAGGTTTTTGCTATAGTAACCTCAATTTTCCAACTTTAAATTCTACCTATGAATTGCTGTCTTCTCAAGTTCAATGAGTAATTTCTCCTGTGGCAACATGTCATCTACTTCACTGAAATCCAGATATGTTTCATCTACTATGTTTCACTATTCTGAAAAGTAGGTGTCAAAGAAGGATTTATAGTTCACAATCTATCCTTTGTACCATCTCCCCCATCAAACATATTTTTTTCTTGTCTCTAATTATTCTTTCCTTCCAAATATCTTCTTAAGCTTTGCATACCTTAAAGGCCTACTTTGTTAATGTCCAGTAACTGTCCATCATTTTATTAGCTGTGTCTGCTGTTCCTTGATTACCTAGAAATATCTGTAACTTGATACATTTATTGAAAAATGTTGCCATTACAACTGCAATTTCATCTGCAGTTTTCTTCAGGAGACAATGTTTTATCCCTGACTGCATTAAGTTGCTTGATTTTACTGTCATTTCAGATATGAATCTTTTAATTTTCTACTCTCATCTTCTCTTTGATACTAAATTCAATATTGTTGCCCATATTGAAATCCAAAGTTTTAATTTGATTCTTAGAACATTCCACAAACAATTTAAATCTATATTCTAGCCGTCAAAGTATAAATGTCTTTTTCTTTCTCTTTCTTTTTTTCTTGTTATTCTATTTCCTGAGCAGAAGGCTGGAAGTGATTATTCCTAAAACATGCTGTGTATTGTTTGCATAAACTAAGTGGAATAAGAATAACTTTCAGAATGATTCAGAGTACATATTGAAAAATACATATGAGAAATCTGAAGTCAATTTAAAAGCAAGGAAAGCAATAAAATATAAACATTATTGGGATGGAATCATTTGGTCTTGATTTCATGTTTTCTTTCTTATTTTCTAGATTAAGATTAAAAAAGAAATCATGAACTACACATGCTGAATTTATTATTTTTGGTAATGACTGTCTTCATTATCAGTTTAATTTGTAACAAATCACAGAAGAGTGATTAATATTCATTACTAAGTAATTTCATAATTTTAAAAAAATCTAATTTTTTAACTGTTTGGAAAAGTGAAATGACTTTTTGTGTTGGGGCATCAGCTACTGTGAATAGCCAGTCATATTGGCTTTATCCATTCTAGTAACTCAAGAAATGTTTGCAAACAGTCACAGAATCATGGAATAACTAAACTTGAAAGGTGCCTCCTGAGGTCATCTAGTCCAATCCCCTTCTCAGAACAAGGCCAGCTAGAATAAGCCAGTCAGTGCCATAGCCAATCAAGCTTTTAACATCTTATGGAAAGAGACTTCACAACTTCTCTGGACAGTCTGTTCCAGTGTTTGACCACTGTAAGAAAAAAAGGAAAGCTATTATGTTCAAGTGGAATTGTATTTTAATTTGTATCAATTTCCTCTTCTCTGATCACTTCATACCTTGAAGAGGAGTCTTCTTTACTCTCTGCTCCCATCGGATGTTTGTACACTTCAATGAGAACCTCTTGAATCAGCTTATTTTGAAACTGAAAAACCTTAGCTCCCTCAGCCTGTCTTCTATGTCTGATACTACAGCCCATTAGAGAGTTGTGTTGCTTCACTGAATTTGTCCCATTAATTCTTTATCTTTCTGGTACTGAGGACTTTAGAACTGGACATAGCACTCCAGGTTAGTCCCACCAGTGCAGAGGAGAAAGGAAGTATCACCTGTCTCAACCTGCTGGGAACATTTCTCTTAAGATAGCCTGGAATGCTGTTAGCCTTCTCTGTTGCAAGGTACACCACTGTGTCATTGATAGTTTGTCCACCTTGACTCTCAGGACCATTTCTGCAGAGCTACTTTGCAGTTGGTCATTCCCCACCAAATGTTGGTGTGAGGTTACTCATTCCCAGGTTCCATACTTTGCCATTGTTCAACAGTATTAGCTCTTCTGCCCAATTCTCCAGTACAACCCTATGGTTGTCAAACACCCCTCCAAGTTTTACATCATCAGCAAACTTGCTTACAATGGGCTGTGGTACTGGAGTCAGTGTCAACCCTTGGAATACAGTACTTGCCTCTAGAGGACTTCACAGTGATGACCATAATCTGTTGGTTGTAGCACAAGGGCCTGTTGTCAGTGTAGCTCACTATCCATACATCATTCAGTTTGAATGTTATGAGATACAGCCTTGTAAACCACAGATTACACCAAGAGATTGTAAAGAAAGGATTTAGTGAAACCAGACAAACTGCAGTCACTGAGCATAAGTCTCATTTTACACATAACCAGCCCCTTTCATACTAATTTTTTTCTACCTTCCTTTAGTTCCACTCTGATCCTCTTTTCCCTACGCATGACAGCAGGTGTTTGTACAATGCAACTGATGCCCTCTGCATACCCAGCCTGAATCTCCCCTGGTTGCAATATTCAGGTTGACCTTTTGGAAGTAGTGCCTGTAATTTCTGGATAGATCATCAGTTAGTGTGACTGGTGAGGTTTGTCTCTTTTCATTGTCTCCATGTATGTTTCGTCATATCTGTGTTAGGTATCTTTTGTTTCTGCTTTCTCTATTTTCACTTAGTTTTCCAATTGACAAGTTCGTCAACCAGATAACCTTAGTGGAATAAATGTTCTCACACTCCCACATGTCCTCATCAATTACCATGACTGACTAGGTTTAGTTGTTATCACTGCCTCCCCTATCATTTGTCAATTAGGAGTGTGTGCCTGTATGTTGTTGTTTATGGGTTACTACTTTTCTTATTATCTCTTTTATTTGCAATGAAAATGTCCTTGATTAGACATCCTTAAGGGAGCTGAAACATTCCTTTGTAATAATGTTTCATAATGGAATTTTTCATGTCTGATTTCTCAAACATGCCCTAATCTGATCCTACTCCATCACAGAATTTTCCAGTCACAGAGGGCTGAGATTCATGAAGGCTGGTCAATACCACTCAAGAATGGTATAAGGGTAGCATTGACTACCTCATCTATTTCCATATCTTTCATCACCCTGTGTCCTAACCTACTGGTTTTTTATTTTGTTTTTTGATATATCTGTAGAGGCCTTTTTTGTTGCCCTTCACATGTCTTGCCTGATGAAGTCCAGGTGGGTTTTGTCTTTCCTATCCGCAATCTGGCATGCTTGCCGAGTGCCACTGCCTTTCTCCAAGGACTCTATCTCCCTCTCTTGTATGTTTCATTTCTACACTGGTTTTGTCAGCATTTCCTTGTGCACTTTAGTTTTAGCTCCTGCTCTGTGAGATTAACCATTCTTGACGTTAGAGGAGGTGATTCTTGATCTTTTTAGAACCCAGGTCTTGATATCTCACTCTAGAAGCCAGCAGACTGGCCCTGTGCTAATTTCCTCAGCATCTGTAATGGATTGACACATGCCACAGAGCTTTCTGACCAAGCAGTTTGCATGCCACCATTCTGTCTAGTGAAGTAAAACATTTTGGAGTAGGTTGAAGGTCATTTCATAATGCTTGGCCTCTGTGACACAGAACTGTCCCAGGCACATTCATTTTACTGGAATTGGCATAGCAATGACATCTGAATCTCCTGTTTGTCATATTTCTGGATTGTTAGTTGTCTTCAGCCTTAGATTTCTGCACTGCTGCTCATTTTTCCATTAATTCTTAGAAATCTGTTGCTGGTTCATTCAACAGATTTCATAAACCAAAAATGCACATCAATCTGGAGACATGGACTATGACTGTACTAGTAACTAAAGAAAACTATGAGGTGATTATGCTTGTTCCTCTCTAAGGGCACCTGTTGGAGACCATTTGGTAGCTCTTGTGCCAAGGGCTGGCTACCCTAAGCACAGCAGCTGCATCCATGCTGCATCACACTCAACCCTCTGGGCCTTATGCTCTAACTCCTTGGCCCTTTCAAATGGTTACCAGTTTCTGTGATTTTTCAGCTGAATGTGTCTGAAACAATTTTCTGGCAGAGGAGTGTTTTTACAGCATGACAAATCCTGGAAGTTACATGAGAGAAAAGCTGAAATCCTTCAGGATGAAAAGCCCCAGGTAATGGACTATTCAGAGTGAAAAGTAGCCAAATTGTGCAGATCAGTTCTGTTTTTGGGGTGGTGCCCAAAATAATCTTTCAGACCTCTGTTCAGGCATTGTCATAAGGAGTGCTAACTGGAGCAATCTAAACAAATACAGTAAGTGGACTGCCAGGGGCTCAATTTGTGAACCTGCTTCCTGCCCTCTTTTTCTCATTAGTTTCAAAATACTCACAGAACTCCAGATGATTGCAGGGAGGTTATTTACCATCTGTATTTAGCTTACTCAATACTACACTTAAATCTTCTTCTGGCACATGAAGTCTAGGCCCAACAATAGAAAGATAATGAGAGAAAAATATGATATTTTAAAAGAGATAAATTTGATAATGATTTTTTGATGTTGGGCACATAGAAATAGGACAGAGACATCTGTCCTCTAATTTCTAATCAAGACTAGCTAAGAGAGTAGATAGCTTCTAAAAAGGAGTAGCTAAAATAGTAGATTCAGAACTTCCAAGTCAGAAAACATGATATAAGATAAAGAATTTTTTCTCTCAAATCTGAGGAGAGGGTTAAAATATCTTCTGAACAAAGCAGCAGTGAAAATCAACTCCCTCAGGGATTACATTTACCTAGATTTTTTTCAAGTTTCACTGATTTGCTTTTATTTTTACACTAACCTCCTTTATTTTTGTCTCTGTTTTACAAGGCTCCATCAATTCTATGCTATTTCTTACCCTTAGGAAAATAATAGCTTACATATGAAGAGCTGTGCTCCATTCTTTGTAATACTGAGTTTCACAACTCTGTTCTCACAAATGCTTCTGGAGGAGCACTAGAATCCAGACTGCCAACTTTAATATGACGATGACTTGATCATGTAGTAAGCATGTTCTTTATGAATTTTCTCTTTTTTAATATGTGTTTATATTACCCTGTTGCTGTCTGTGCATTCAAAAAATTATTAATTCCCTTCAACGGTCATCTCCATAATAACATATTTGATCTGATTTTCCATTTCTTCCCTGAACTTCCTGCAGTTTTTCTATGCAATCTATTCTCTCACTTTTCATTTATGGGGAAGTATTTTGACACTTAATCTGGGTATATTGTATTTGTTTCAGAGACTCAACATATATATGTTTGATAAAGGTTTATATCAGACCCTTTATTTTATAAAGAAAATACATCTTTCTATTCTAAGATATGTATATTCTATTTATTCTAATATTTCTGTATTTTCACTCATTACCCAAGTATCAAAAATATCAATTTTATTAAGATGTGGGTTCCCATTATATTGTGCTACACTGGTTTCAATGAGATGAAAATCTCTTCATTGAAAGAAAGCTAAACTAGATTTTCAGAATAATATTTTTGTGAGAAAGCTTATGAAAAACTTGGAGAGTTTTTTTTGTGATTTAAATGCATTTATAAATAAAGCCGCCTATCCTTTTAGCTCTGTATCCTCTCCCCATGAGAAGCCTGAAGCAAAAATAGCTTAAAAAATCTTCTCTATGTCTCATCTGTTTCATGTTAAATTACCTCATGCTCTGCACATTAAGATGGTCAGTTTCTTTTTCTTTTTCCCAATAACAGCTCTTAAAAGATTTCTGATTAATGTTGCCTGGTCTGAGAAAATTTGCATAGAACTACCATCCTTGCTCATACCCAGAAACCATGCCACAAAAGAAGTAAAAAAAAAAAAAAAAAAAAAAAAAAAAAAAAAAAAAAAAAAAAAAAAAAAAAAAAAAAAAAAGGAGATAAGTACATAAGAGTTACTGAGGAAAGGATGTCTTTCATTCTTTGAAGTCATTCACATTGATGTCATTTCCAATCTTCATTAGTTCATATAGATTTGCATGTAGATCAGAATAAGACTGGATAACTTATGACGGTTTTATCTATCCATGGATCATAGATTTATGCCCTGAAATAGATCATTCTTTATAATTCTTTCTTGATAATGGTTTATGGTGACTAGAACATGAGTCACAGTTTAGCCACATTTAAAATACTTTGATATTGTTTGTTAATCTTAGAAAAGGGTCACCATAGAAGAAAATAATAGTAAATTAATGACAGGAATGACTATGAAGAATGTTTAATCTGTCTGTTTTAGCACTTCCTTTAGCAGGAAGTGACAAATCAAAGTTTTGTGTATAACTGTAGTGCATAACAAGTGTTTGTGAACTTTAACAAGGTATACATTATAACTCAACACTATATCTTAGAATAACATCTGTATTTTTCTGGTACTGGTGTCCTGGACACCTGTAACTAAGGTTTTTTTCCTCATCAGTCTTCTGTTATTAAACTGAAGCACATGTACGAATAAGTGTCTTGTAAATCAGATATTTTATATGACATGTTTTTTTTTGCCTATGGCATGTATTTTGATTATATCACCTCTCATCTTCTCAGGAAAGCCCTAGAACACATACAAATGTTTCCTTAATTTCAATGGATATTAAGCAGGTGTTTCAGACTAATCACTCGCTCTAATGCTTTGTGGAATGGGATTTTAATCAGCAACTATAAGATGTATTTTCTTTCTAGAAGTATAGATTTCTTTCAATGTAATTGAGAGGGTGAGCCAGTTAACTAAACTAATTTAGTGGCATATGTCTGAGCAGTGCTAGTTTTATTAGGTGTCTTTTAGAAGTGATGTTTATTAACTACAAAGCTAATAGCCTGATTCTGAAAGCATTTTATTTATAGAGAAGAAATACTTACTCCATGTTCCCACTGACATACAGCTCCCCTGAGTTAATGCAGGTATTTGTACATTTAGATCTTTCTTTAGCCCATTGTTACTGGAAAATGTTCACTGCTGTTATACATAGTATATTTAGCCTGCAGTGCATTATTTACTCACAATTTATGACAGGTTTTAAACACTGCAGTTTCTAAGGACTGGTCCTTGAACTCTTTGCTATAATGGTGAACATTCTTTGAGCTCTAGAGATTGATGGTAGTATCTAAGATGTGTACAAGCAATAAATACACAGAACAGTGAGCTTCAGCTGCAGTTTAATTCCTCTCAACATGCCTTTAATGCAGATATATAGGTATTTATGCCTAATAAGCTGAATCTGTTATAGGACCTCTAATGTTGGGCAATTGTATTGGTGAGGGAGGAATGATTTACACAGCATTTTCAGCTGGGTTTTTCTACTTCCTGTTCATTAGTTGAGAATTATGTCTACAATTTGATGCCAACACAAAAATTTCATTTACGTTTTATATTTCCAAAACTGTTAGGAAACAGTTTTCCCTTGAACTGTTATGCTTTCTGGCCACAGGTACTCTTACTCTGCCGATGTGTTCCTTGAAGGAGCACTTTAATGCTTTATGTTTCACCTTGGAGAAATAGAGCTAGAATGAGGGTATTGCATGCATTTTAAAAATTGTATACTCTGTGAAATTGGAGTAAGTTTCTCATAATTTCCTAAGGGATTTAATGAAAGAGCTATTGCTTCCAAATTTCAGAGTCCTGTTTTTAATATTTTCAGTGACAAAGCTGAAATATTAAAATAAATTATCTGCCCCCACCTCTTTTTTTTTCCTTAAATGGAAAAGTATATTTTTGTATTTGGCCACCACTAAATATAATTGTAGGGGTTATGACTTTTCTAAAGAGAAGACACAGTTCAATTGGAACTCTACTGAAACTAGGAATTACTCTTTGAAATTATATATTTTACCGGGGGTCAGATGGGATATGCACAGGTCTTTCTTGATCACTACATTTATGAAGCTTGATGAAAAATATAGGCAAACTGTCTTTGCCCAAAGTTGCACCATATGTAAGCTCTGTTTGATGGATATAAAATTTCATAAAGCAGTAAATACCAAGACCAAGAATTCAGGATGAAAAAATGGTTCCCAGTTCTAATCACAGTGACTAAGGTGTCTTAAATAATAATTAAATATGTCTTATCAGCTGTTTTTTCATTTTAATATAAAAATATTTTTAAATACTATAAACATTACGTAATCAGTGTTTGCAAGAAACCAGTTAAGCAGATAGTACAACCAAATTAATTTAAACTGTTCTTTGCATTCAGGTTACCTTTTGATACATTAAGGAGATGGAAGAGGGAAAAAACCTGTAGTGAGGGTCCTTAAAACTGTTTTATACCACAGGGCATGTGTCCTGCCTGGGGTTTGACTCAAATGCCTTGTGTCCCTCTTTCAATTTATCATGTGGTTCTTTTCCATTTTTTTCTGTTGTTAATATCTTGATATACTGCTGCTTGTTTGTGATTAGAGATGGGAGCTCCACCACCTATAGGGAATATTTCCACTCAAAACCTGAGGTTTTCCTCATTCTTTTTTCTCCCTTTTTGAGAGAAGTTTTTAGTCCCAGAAGCTTTACTCAGTGAATCTTATTACAATTAACATCCATGATGATTTTTTTGCTGTTGACTCCAGTGAGAGGGCCATTAACGCCTGAGAACATTTTTGGCTCATTAACCAAAATGGACACAGAAGATGTTATGAAACTCTATTATTTCCATTACACTGATCTCTGTAAAAATGACCATTTAATATAAAATTAGTCTTTGCAGTTAGTAAGTCAAAGAAACCTAAAAAACCCTTTAGTCCTTTAAAAATAACCATATAATCTGTAACTTTTTCAATTTCAATAATACTTACAAGGGTAAGCACTTTGTTTTGAACTGTATTCTGTGAACTGCTCTTGAGAAGAAAAGCCAAAAACAGAACTTGGTATAAACATTTAAATTTGGCAGAAGAGTGTGATTAGATCTAAACCCAGGATTTTGTCAGCCAAGACACTTATTGTTTTCTGTCACTGTGTTTGGAACATGCTAAGAAAAATTAAACTGATGAGCAAATGCTGTTCAAATTGTTTGGCTAGAAAAGGGAGCAGCTGCTGCTTCTGACTTACGATACATCCTTAGTCCACACAGCTACAAAACTGTACTTGTACTACATATTATTTCCTAGGATGGCATGTGTGGGATATGTTTTTTTGTTTCAGTAAACTCAAGACAAATTTGTTTAAGTGTATAAGTTAGAGCCAAAATGCCCAAGCATTTAGCCATTTACTTATGGGTTCTTCCAAACACTAATTGCTCTTTTATTGAGAAAACAAACAAACAAAAAAATCCCCCTGGTTAAACTATATAAAAAATTTATTCCTGGTTACAGTTAAGAAACATCTAGTCTGATCAGATTTAATCAGGCTTATCATCTTGGAATTTGAGCACTTGTGGCATTCAAAATTATGAGAGATCTGTGAAAGAGAAACAAAAGATACAACTGTGAACTATAGAGCTTCAGAAGCATGGTCTAAATAAATAACAGAAAAAACAATTCGAAGGTCAGAAAACATCCTACTTTTGAGACTTATTAAACTAAGTAATTAGTTCCTCAAGAATGACAACAAATATTCAAGTGCCTGAAGATGGAATAGAAATACATGGAATAATGCATTTTCAAATACTGTAAATCAGTTTGAGATCACTAATAACAAACATACTGACTACAACCACAGTGTAGCATGAGACCAGATTTCCCACCCAAGCTGACAAATCTCAATCTCTTCATGTTTTTAGGACTTGGATAAACAAATGAAGGTTTGATCTAACATTGGGGGTAATCCATTAATCTTTATGGTCGTCCTTATACTCATAAATATTGTTCTTAATCAATGTCAGATTAGTTTAGCTGTTACTCTCTGATTTTCTGGGAGGGTGAAGAAGGCAATGTCTGCCTTTATTACCCAATTTGAGATGTGTGAGATGTAGACTGAAGTTTAAGAGTCTTTCTGCAAAGTGAATGGAGAATGAAATGGTCTGGATTTGGTTTTGATTGTCCTATATAAAATCAGTATCTTGCCATAGCTCTCTCTATAGGTGGCCAATATATGAAATCAGTATCTTGCCATAGCTCTCTCTATAGGTGGCCAATGAAGCCAGGGCTGCTAATTTAGGCACCCAGAATAGATTTCATCTGATTGAATGTAGATAACCATATCTGGTCTAGACATCTTGAATTCTCTTTGTAGTCAGTGGAGAAACAAAGTAATTTTAAGTTAATGTTTTGTCTTTTCCTCTTTCATCGATGAAGGCAGGGTAGCATGGCCATCACACCATAATCTGATAAAAATTTTCTGAGGACTTAATCTCTCACAGATCCATGCCCTAGCACACACTAAGTAGAGAAGCTGGCATATGGCATGAGACACACATCGATCATCTTGGCATCATCTGTAGTCTATAATAGTTTAGCTATGGGCCTACAGTAGCTTAAGCACACATTTGTAGATGGATTTTTTGTGGACTGCTTAGATTTCCTGTCTGAAAAAAAGAAATAAAAAAAAAAAAATCAGGTATTGAGAGGGTCAACCCTGTAATCATAGATATGGCATTATCCTGTTATTCTATATTTTTGGGAGATCACATTTGCTTCGTTATCCAGAATAATGTACAGAAAATGGCAGCCTAAATTAGCTTTATGCGTGTTAGATGCATCAGTACAACATTTCAGAAAGTGACATGAGCAGGTGTTAATTCTTGAATATAAAAGAGAAAGTAAAAAATGGGAGAGATGGTAGGAAGTGCATAGCTGAGAAATATGGTTATTTCACAGTTCTGTGACATGATTCTGAAAAACAAGTACACAAGTCATACTGTGCTGTCTAGTGCCTAAAACAGGCAAAAAGAGAAAGAACTGGCTTACATGTTCAGCTGCAAAGCCTTCAGCCAGTGTAGTCATATAGCATAGACATGATGGTATAAAACTAGTCAGGAAAATATTATGGCTTGCAATATCCAGATTTCAATAATAATTTAAACTATCTTTCTATGCCAGAATATTCTGTTATGCCTTGAGTAGTTATAAATACAAATGATCAAATACAATAAAAGTTACGTCTTGATGGAGTGAGTATAGGATCATCCTGTTAGAATAGCAAATTTTCTCATTTTTATCTTTTAAGGACTTTTCCAGTCACCATGAATGGTGCTAGCAACTGAACCAAAGCACATGTAGCCTTGAAAAAGAAAAGTTCAGCAACAGGAAAGTAGAAAGGAACACTAACATTGCTATCCAGGCAATAGGCAGAAGATCATTTGTAGATAGGCAGCCAGTTTTTAAAATTTTTAAACTCTTAACATAACTGTGAACTTGTTATACATTTCCAGTCTGTTCTGCAACAAGGAATGCAGAGTGAATTAAAAAAAAAAAAATCTTAACGAGTTCTCTTACTGATAGCGAGTAGAATTTTCCTCTCAAATATCTTGCAAATCTATTGTTATTTAAATTACAGAAGCTAGAACACAGGTATTTTCCTTTTTTCCATTTATACATGCATGTGATTTGAAGCATTAACAGCAACACTTTTCTTGTCTTTTTTTATGGAGGACAGCAAATATACACTGTGTTTCCAGACCAAGTTAAAAATGTGTAAAAAATGAAATGCTTCCAGTCAGTCACATTATTGCAGTTGGAATAAAAATCCAGTCTCTGTTTGTCTTGGATTCCTAATTTATTGTATTTTAACCCCTACATTTAACCCCTAATGACATTTTGATCTCTAGAATCTGAAGTTATCCTCAGATGAATATTATCTGCTTTACAATCAGAAATAATCAGCTCTTCAGCTGCAGGCAATATGTGTTCTATTCAGCAAATCTGTTGCATGATTCACAGTTCAGCACAAAGAAGCTATTCTCTTACTTATGAATGCTATCTTCTTGCCAAAATTTAAATTTCTTATTCAGACAAAAGTTCCATTGGTTGTAGTGTTAACTTGAGTTAATATAAGGTATTAGGATCTCCAGGTAGAGTAATGAAATAAAAAAATACCCCAAACCAACCAAACAAAAAAAACGCTACCATATAAAATTTTATTCAAAGGAATGTTACTGTTTTCTATCTGAAAATAATTCTTACACATACCTTTCTAGAACTTCCAAGGAATTATAGGGGCCTTATGGAATTAGAGAATCCAAAATATGCCATCTGCTGTGAGCAGATCTTCTTCCTTCTATACTGCCACCTCATATCTCACACAAAATTAATAACCATAGACAAACACCTTCTCCAGATAATAAACACAGAGAAATTCCTCTAAAAATCCATCAAATGTTCAGGAGGACACACTCAGTCTGTAATTTTTTTATATATATATATTAGTGAGTATGGAGCAGGCTTTCTAGTAAAATTGTATATAATGTAGTCCTTTCCCATTACAGACTCTTAGAAACTGTGGTCTCTTCATACTTCACGAAGAAAAATTTTTTCATGCTTCTGGCGATACGTGCTAATATGAATGAAATGGGATTTGTTGCTGAGCATGTGGGCTCTTGCTGCAAATGTTAGACAATAGAACTAACTGTGAGTAGGCTTGTTAAAGGATAAACTTTTCCACCTATGGCTTCCAGAGTTGGATCAAATAATTTGCAATGTCACAACACAGAGAATCAAGCACCAAAGTATTTTCTCGTGTGTCTTGCTGGAAAGAATGTATGCTTTTCATGATAACTGATTATAAGGGATTTTTCTGATTGCTACTCTTTGAATATAGAAGCCAAGATTATTCCAGGAGAAACTAATGATTATTTTATTATGAGAAGCTGAAGAAGAACCTGAGGAACTTCATCTCTAATTTTGCTGTAGATTAGTATTGTCTTTAGATCCCAGTCTCCTCATTGCAATTTCTTTTCTTAACAGAATTTCTTATGTAACTAAATCAATGCCTCAGCTAACTTTATGTCCTTCCCAAGGAAAAAATTCCTAAGAGAATTTCTTTAAGACACTATCATCAATATCAGAGATATTATTTGCTTTTGCAGCCTTTTCTTTGCCATTAATTATTTTGATGTGTGATTATACACACATATGTGTGGTAGTTTCTGTTTGAGAAAGACAAGATGTCAAGTAGATAGCTAAATATCAGGTTTAACTTCTGCAGAACTGAATTACATGCAATTGACAAGTAATGCCGCTTGCTTAGTACTAAATAATACAATTTATTCTAATGTAGTTTCCATAGTAAACCCACTGTTATCATTCAACTTGCCATCACCATTCCATCTTGCATGTGATTCCACAGGGAAATGCTAGTGGTGCTGATACGTGACTTTACTAGAATCTGTATTTCTGCCTATCTTGTTGTTTGAATTAATAAGCAGGAAATATCTCAGATTGTAAAATAATGCAATACTATGAATTATTAACAAATGCTCAAAAAAAGAAAACCATTACTTGAGCAACTTTATGGAGTTTATATTTTCATATTTCTAAATGAAGAGTAAATATCAGAATTCTTGGGCTTTTGACAGACTTACTGGGTAGTCACAGAGAGTGCTACAATTTTTTTAATGTCGGTGAGTAATGGCTAACGTTTATGGTACCTTAGTGAAATACTCACAGTGCAGATGGAACATATATAAAATATACAAGTCTATTTTATGTTTATTTATGGGATTATGATCTGTGTTGGTATTCTTCAAGGGCAATAAAAAAATAAGCTGTGAAATGTAGTCTCCCACATATTGCTTCTGTGATTCCCTTTCCAAAAATTATTGGAATTTTGACAAAGCATGGGCTAGGTGTTGGTTCTTGTTGATATATCTTTACCAGCTGAAAAAAACCCCAATCTAAACCCAATTAAACAAAACCCCCAAACTCACAGAAAAGAAGCAGCAGAGATGATAAATAATGTATTTCAAAGAATCATAGAATGACTTGGGTTGGAAGGAACCTTTAAGATCATCTAGTTACAAGGTCCCTGCCCTGGGCAGGTTTTGATGTAATTGACTATAGCAAGTTTTTAAATCACATGCAATTAATTGCCATGTTTTGATCCAGTATCAGGTGAAGCTTGGTCATGGAATTATTTGAGTTTTCACTTCAGGTTTGAATTTGTTTTATATACATTTTCCCTATGTCTTCCATACCTTTACCAAATAAAATGACGACTAAGTAATTTAATTTTTGGGATACAGTGCTTATGAATAAATACATAAATTGATAAGAAAGAAGCAATTCTGCATATATATGCAAAGAACTATCCCTTTACATAACAGGAATTTGTTGTGTTAGAATCTGCTTTTAGTAGAGTGTCTGAAAAAATATGATTGGATGGGGTTGAGACTAAGACACTGGATTAAGAGGTCAGCATTCAAATTCTGGCTGTGTAATACATTTCCTGATTACCTCAAGCACACCACCTGACCCTTTTACATCTCATTTCTCTGCCCTTTTTTTAAAAAAAAAAATTGTATGAATCCATTTTACTGACAAAAAAATGCATGGGACAATGATCGTAAAATTTGCTAGCCAAAACCATGCCACTGAAGCAATTATTTAAATGTAACAGTCAAAAAATTATACATGTGTGTATATATATATGTATATATACATGCAAACCCAATTTATTTCTGTAAAAGTGATGGAGAAAATTAAAACCTGCTGCACAGAGCCAAGAAGCTTTCTCCCAGCTGTTTATTTATGACACTCTTATTTCTTCAGTCAGAAAATAATCTGGGTATTTTCTATTAAGGAAACAATTTCATTATCTAAAATTCTTTAGGCTGACCATTTCCAAATGTCATCTTAAAGGGGTTCTGTCTTTTCCTCAAGAATATCGTAAGTCCCACAGATTCAAAGCAAGAGGTACAAATTATGTTAAGTTAATACTCCAAATATGTATTTTGGAGAGTTAACACATGGTGGAAATTGACAGAGTTTCACTACCATTATATGAGATTTTCAGAGGATCATGGTCCTAAAGCTTTAAAAAATAATTCACTGACAGTCTAGAATAACCATTAAAAAGAACTTTTTGGGTTGGAATGACTGATATATTGCTGCTTTGCTCAACATTTTAATGATTTCTGTCACAGTAATTCTTTGAATCTTTGATACTTCTCTCAGTCAAGCAGACTGCTAAAACTTGCCATGAGGAAGAGCAGAAAGTATTTTTTCTTAGTTCATGAACTACCACAATAGGACCAAGAACTAGTTTTTAGCCATTCAAAAAGAAGATTTATTTTGTTACTTGTATAGTCTCTGCAGGCCAAAACAGCACACCTTTTATATGAAGATGAAAAGTTATACTTAATCTATTTAAAATGTAAATATATTCAAGATGTAATAGGTATTATTAGCAGTTCTGGTGTAATGAAACTAAGAGTTTTACTTTAAATTATCCAACTAATCCATTAAAAATCATTATTAATATCTTTAACATTGTTATACAAGAAGTTTTGTATGACTGTTCCTCTGGGATTCTGCCTGTACAACCAATGCTGTTCTGCGGCTGTTATTTGGAACTGTAAGCATCCCAGCTCCTTATCCAGGTTACAGATCCTGGTGTGGGTATCCAGATATTGGTAATTCTTCCTCACTGTTGAGAGCTGTTTTGACACCTGAGAACACCTCATTCTCTCTTCATTGCTCTGTAACTTCACACTACATCCACATTTACTATACATGCTGTGGTTTACATGATCTAAGTACCTTTTTCTTGCTCTCTTTGTTAACCCCTGAAACAAATTCTATCCATTTTACACTGCTGCACCCCTTTAATATTCATTAACCAACAACTGCTGACCTGTTCTTAGACCTGAGGCTTTTGATGCTGTCATGTGCATGTGCTTAAAGGCTTCTGCTATCATCCTGTGTTTGTTACTCCTCTGCATCCCACCTGTATTTTAGGGAAATTAATCAATGTTTTTGTAACACTAGACATTGTACATGCTATACAAAATTGTGCAAAGCTGAGCAAAACTAAAACAAAAAAGGTAATATTCACCTGGCTACTGGACAATGGTTGGTACAGCTAAGCAAGCTAAAACAAAGAAAGCCTCAAAATTACCCCAGAAAAAACAAATATTAAGATATTCAGTCATGAGGCTTACAGTTAGTACATCCTGTGGCCTGTTAAATCAATGGCAATCCCATATTTTCAAATTTACAAAAGGCCAGTGCTCTCTATGGCAACAGTCTTCAAAACTCATAGAAATCAACTTCTCAAGAGGTATGCTGACAGCTGGTATTCCATACCTCCTGCCAACAATAGAGTAATGGGGGTGACAGCTGAGTAGAATTCAACTTGCATGTAGGGTCAATTTTCACTCAAAAAGATTCTGTACAAAAATGCTATCTCAAAAGAAAGGTCGTCGGGATTCAGAGACAGCTCTGAAGAAATAGATCTATCCTAAGAACTGCAACTTTGTCACCTCTTGCATATAGATAAATTTAATATATCTAACAAGATTAATGTCTTCCTGGGAATCTTTCTCCTCTACTCCAGATCCTTGTTCTTGAAGAGGATGCTAAAAAATAGAATTCAGATTGCAGAAGTAAATTCATATCTGCCATGGCCTACTTATTTAGTCTTTAATTATCAACAGTTTTGGTTGAAAGTTCTGCATTTTTACTTGGAGGCCATCTCAAAATTGCTCCCTGATCAACTGCAACAGTTGCTTAAGTGGAAGAAATTTTCAGTGACTATATGGCAACCTTGGGTTCTTTGGAAACTTTAGTTTTCATTTCTTTATAACAAGATGAGAGAAATTAATCCCACTCTGAAAGAAGAAAATGGGAAGCTATTGTAAAAACAAACCACCAACACAACTATGTCATTAGTAGAAGTGGTGCTTAAGCTCCTGTGAGTACTTGCTCATTTCTTTTACATGTTGAACGGTTCTGACTTCTTATGTAGTTATCCATAGACACCTGGAGGCGTATTAGACCTTGAAATCATGGTCTCTACACACATAATCTCTATGAAATATTTTTAATGTAGCTCTTACAGAGTCTTGCATAAAGTTTAAAAGCATATGAGTTTATGAGGCTAATGAAGGACACTGTCAACTTCATTAAATTTCACTGAAGACAGCTGTGTCAACAAATATTTTTGTGCAAGTGTTTTGTGATGATTTGGCAGGCTTTTGACAGAAATATGGTCTTATTTTTCTCCATTCCTCTCCTGTTCTATGGCTGTGAAGAGTGAAAACAAAGTATAAAGCTGATACAAAGGCAATAATATTAATTATATTGAGACAATCTGCTAGAACTCAGGGTGGATTAGGGTTTTTTACAATCAGGTTTCACCGGTATCAAGCTCCTGTGCTTGTTCTACTGCATGGTCAAACAGCTAGGTAGGTCATTTGTCACACAACATAAAAGAATTTAGTCTTTTTGAAGCAGGGAATCCAAGCCTACAAGACCATCAGTAATTCATACTATAATTCCATCTTTGCATAATCAGAGAGATTAGCTGCCAGCAGCCTGTTTATGTGCAAGAGCATAGCAAAATCTTGCAGTTAGTTTTCCTTGTAAGCCTATAAATTTTTATGAGGTTTATATATTTCAGTCAGAAAAACATTTTGAGGAGGAATAAATTTTTTTTTATGCTAAATATATTTCAATTTTTTTTTTTTTTTTTTTTTTGACGTGTGGATACTGGTTTGGCATTTTTTTTATGAGAACTAGCCAAAAGCAATCTATTTTTGTGATTGGTAGACAAGGTAAAAACTTTGACTATGGAACTGTTAGATGCAGATGACCACTGAATTAATTTGAATTTCAGTGCTTCAATCAACTCAGTTGGAAAACTGGATATTAGCAGGATCTGACTAAAGACCAGATGATGTAGCACAACAGATAGAGTTTCCATAAACAAACCACAGCCTAAAACTGTGTGAAATTACATGTAGTTACTGTAAAGCAGTATAAAGAGAAATAGATTTGTGATGTTTTTAGTTATAAAAATCAGGGACAAGTTCAGATATCTTCTTATCATTCAAAGACATCTTTGGAGTGAGAGGTTAAATAACATGGCACTGCAATTATTTTGAGGGAAAAAATAGTACTTGAAATCTGGGAGACCTGATGTAATAGAAAATCATTTAATGAAGAATATTTTTGGCAGAATCTAGTCAAAATGATAAGGTGAAACAATACCTTACACCTTTAATTAGAATTTGAAATAATTAAAGGAATCCTTTATAACTCATATTTTATAGTCTTTATGTTACTGAATCTATGTTAGACTTCACACATATTCCTATAATACATATCTTTCTTCAGTCCAGTGCATCTTTAGTTTTTTTCAATCAGTGATGTTGTTTCATGTGGTATAGGAAAAAATATCTGAACAACTGAAGGAACCAGACCCTTCCTCTCTGTAGAAGAGGTTGTTAGTAAGGAATGTCTCATTGAAATGAAGGATGTAAAGCTCATTAGCTGTAATGGTGTAAGTGCATCACAATATATGTACCACCAAGGGAAGTTTTTCTTTAAATCCCAATGGTTTGCATGACTGAAATGTAATGAATAGCTACATGGGTTTTTTTAGGAAAAAAGAGGTCAGTAAAACAAAGTGGTGCAGTTACCCTTTATGTCAGAAAAATCTGGAATGTCTCTGAAGTTCTGTTACAAGGAGGATGATGAGTGCCCCTTTCAGCTTAACCTGTCTTATTTTTCTGTGATTCTGTGAATGGGTGTGCACATTAATGGTTTCTCCTTCTTCATTGTGGAATCCAGCAGTAATAATTTCATGCATTTTCTAGCACTTTTCTACATCATTTTCTCAATTAGTCTGCATGCAGCACTATAGCATTTCCAAATGTACTGTCCATGGTGCCTTTAGGTATGTTAGGTACTCTTGTCCTTGTGTTTCCCCTAGGTTTGCCTCAGCCCCAAGCCCTTCATTACCATAACTGAGTGTGGGTGAGAGGTTTACAGCTGTGTGGTCTCCAGTGCCAGTCTGTGCCTGTGCAACTTCCCTCATCCATCTGTGTCTGCACTTCTGAGTTTTGCATTCCGTGTCCTCTCTTCTCAAGGCCTCTGTTATCGTACTGGATTCTCTACCCTGCCTGCGCTATGAAGCAGTCATAAATGTCTCATTCTCTATAGAATGCTGTCTGCTTCTAACTGCTATCTATAAAAAACCATGTTTGTACTATTACAAAGATAAACTAAAAAATTATCTGCCAACTCAGCTAAAAAAGCTCTGTCACAGCTAAACTAAGTAAAACAGCTGTAGGCAGGTGAAGGTGACTGCAGATAGAACAAGTCAGACAAGCCTCAGTTCTGAGGCTATGCAAACTCAGTATAAAGTTTATGACCTGCTAATAATCATGACAATGCAGTATTACAGGGCTACACTGTTACAACTCTTTACTTTAAATTTTAGGATGTTTAGTAATTTCAAGGATGAAGCCAAACATGCAAGCAGAGATAAGATGGAGTGAATCAAATATCTTAATATCATTGCATTGATTATTTTCATGTATATGTGTATGTACATAATAATTTATCTTCATATATAATTTCCCCCTATCTACCAAGCACACCTGGAGAACTTTGACCTTGTGATTAAGGCCAAGGATAAAATAGTTGTGTTTTTGCCTGAGTGGAAAGCTCTTTTAGACACACTTCTTCTAAGGGAAGAAAAAAAAAAGTAGATTTGTTTTTTCCTTATACAGCATCCCCCCCAGCCGAGGCAGATATTTTCCTGTGGGACCTGGTACAAAAAACTGTCTACCATATTTGTTTGTTTATTTTTATTTAGACAATATGTATACTCAAATTTAAGGATGGTTTTAATATGCATACTGTACACAGAAAAGGTATTTATATGTAGATAATTCAACACTTGTTTCACAACTTGGAAGAATTTATTTTTGCAAGAACCCTGAAAAAACATGATTGAATTTATCTCTATTATTTTGTTCCTTATATGTAATTAACAATAGTCAGATATCTTAAATGTGTTTGAATGCTCTTGCCTAAAGCTTTGTAGGTCCTGGCATTAGAGCGAGACCTCTGCAATACAGAGGAATCTATGTGGTAAGATTTTGAAAGCTCAGCTATGTTTTCAGATGCATTTATAATAATTGCTTTTGACTAGAGATTATAGGTCTCTGTGGGTGGTTCTTCTGAAGCATTTCTAGGCAGTGATAGACATACTGCAAGAGGCACTTAAGACAGTGTTTATGTGCAGCCCTAAAGGTACTTTGAAAAGGCTCCGTTTCTTTGAACAGATGGTGTAATTTGCTTCCTGCTGCTTTTAAAGGATGTCTTCCTTATCCTGAGGTAGTCTAGAGTACTCTCATGCCAATCCTATTTGTCCATTGCAACTGGTTTTGTTTCTTTATTTTAATTCTCCTCTGACTTACCTTTCACTTTTGTTGAGTAATAATTTTTTCAGGGGATTACTGGACTAATAAACCTGATACAGACATGACACATAAGTCTAGCAATATTAGTAACAAGGCTTCTCTCTCACTTTTATTATTCTGAAATAACACATTAGAAATTGCTTCTCTGAAATGCTAAAAAAAGTTAATATAATGTAATGATGAATATATCACACCATGTTCCCAAAGCTTCATGTAAAATCAACCTATATCAAAGACTAATTCAAAATGCAATTTAATATAGCTATTTTTATTCTTAGAAGACATGACATTTGTGCTCTGAAAAGCCATCCACTGTTGTTAGTGAAGAATAGAACCTTTTCCCTTAAAACTGCGCAATGCTGAGATAGCAATTCTTGAAATCCTTCCTTTCACAATGTGGAATTTTTCCAAAAAAGAGAATGGCAGTCAGAGAGACCCATGCTGATTCTCTGCTGGAGAACATTGCAACTAATCAGGGCCACCATTTTGTTAAACCATGATCACAATAGTGGTGGCTGTCAGAGGAGGATGTCTATGCAATCCCATGAAATAAATGAATGAATTCTGTTATGCATATGCTTTTAGTTTTTTCTTTATAATGATTGATAACTGAACTGCTACTTCTGAAACTGAGGAAGCAAGTTCAGGGGCAGCACTGCATAACTTAAACTGTTTTACCATGCTTGCAGCTGCATGCTTAAGGAAATTTAAGTTTGTGTCATGTGTTGAAAGATGTGGACTTCTCACGACATTTCTATTTTCCTTGTTTTCTAGATTCCTGGCGGAAAAACTGCGCAATGAAAACATTAATTGATTGACTGTGTGTGACTTTGAGAGTATTTCCACAGGCTAAAGGTGCTCATCTGCTTAAACATGTCTGTATATCCAGATACAGGCAGTTGTCTACTGAGTCTTCCAACACTGAGCAGCCCAGCCATGAATCAGCTCCAGCTCAGAAGCTATCTAACTTAATTTGTGAAATTTTATGTTTCATCTAAGTAGCAGCTGTAAAAATATAGAAAATGAAGGAAGTACAGATCTGCTAAGATCCCTGTCTTAATTGTGATGGTGAGACATGTAAATAGAATTAGGGTCATGAGCACTTGTGATCATCAAGGACTACTCAGCAGATTGTACTGAGCAAATCTAATTAGAATAATTATTAACCTCCTACTCAAATGCTTTTTTTCATCATGTCAGATAATTTAGGCTTTTTCATCCTGTATTACTATTATGATACATAAAGCAGTAGCAAAGTTTTACCTCTGATGGGGTTTGTATTTTAAGGAAATATTTCATTGTGGACAATATACAGCTGTTTGTTAACAACCTTCATGATGAAAAAAAAGTTGAAATAATGTTACTTGCTTAACATGTTTTTGTACTGTTGTCATTTGATACTGAAATTTTGTGTTTAACAACCTATGCTGGAAACCTCAATAACCCACAGTGAAACAAGCAAAACCTCCTCATTTTAGTCTCAGTAATGGTTTTTCCATAACATAGCTGCTTTTATATGCTCCTGTTCCATCAAGGTTATTTCTAAAATAGTGTAACTTTCTTTCAAAAGTGTAGTGTGGTCATCTGCAACTTTTTTTTTAGCATGTGGCATGCAGAACAAACACACAGCTTTTTTTTTTTTTTTTTTTTTTTTTTTTTTTTTTTTTTTTTTTTTTTTTTTTTTTTAAGAGCTAGGCACTTAACTTCAAATGGAAAAACAAGAAAGAGAGAAACAGATGAATTTATTTCACATCACACTACAAATAATGATAAAAGGAATAAGTGGCAAGCCAATTTAAATGCAACTGAATGTAGTTAGTATGATTCAGTAACTGAGAGAAGGATAAGTCAAGGACATACTGTACTCATTATTAATACTTAAGGTCCAAGTCTTGCAAGTGGCTTCACTAGTTCATCAAACAAAATGAAAAAAAAACTAAAACCAAAAAAGACTTAATTTTTTTACTATCAAATTCCCTCAGAAAGACCTAAGAAGCCTAAAAATAGTACTGAAGTGTTACGAATGTGTGTCAGTCCAAATATCATATATTATTTTAATGAAAAACACTTAAAATTAAATATAACTTTAATGAATAACGGTGCTTATGTAATATTGCACCTCAATGTTTTCCAAAAGACAATGTTCTACTTGAGTAAAGTTTCTTTTAAAGCATTTTCTATTAAAAATAGCAAGCACCTGGGGAGCACTTGGAACAAAAATAAACTGATCTCAGAAATATCAAAAGCGTTTGGTTTTTTTCAAGTTTATTTTAGAACATAAAAAAATAAAAACTCAAAATGGGTTACATAAGACTATTCTCTTCAAACCTGCATACTAATTATACATGTGTATTTCTGTAGAAAACACATGGTAGTTTCTCGACAATCTTCCTAAATATTGCTTGGAAAAGATGCTTCTGAAGACAGTACAGAACTCCCTGGTTCCTTCTATTCCTCAGATGCCAGATAATGTCATACACCAAGGAACAGTGATGGAGCTGGGAGAGAGAGAGTTATTTGGGTGCTCTGAATTGCCGTATAAATGTTTCCATTGCTGACCTTGGCAACAAAGGGTGATTTCAATCACTAGCTGAAAATCACAATAAGAACTGCTCAGACTTAAAAATCCAATTTTTTTTTTTTTTTTTTTAAATTTAAGCTGGATGAATCTCTTACTTAGTTGGCTCCTAATGAACTGCATGTCACATGTGAATGAATGAAATGGCTATCACCTGCCCTTCTTCCTTGATTTTGCTTCCCTAGAAACATGCAGAAGCTTCTGACCAGCCACTGTTCCTTAGATTGACACATTAGAAGGAGACACAATTGTCTGCTTAGTCATTGGACTAAATTATAAACTGTAATGGTTTGGGATGTTGGAGAGGCTGTTTGAACAGGTCAGGATCATAAATGCTTTAATAAACTCAGTTTCAATGGCTAATGTTAGTCAACATGGGAAGCTACAGGCTTGTAACTGTTGTCATGAATATAACCCCATGAATATAATCCTTCCAAACTGTATGGATTAGCCCTGCATAAAACGCAAGCTTGTCTGTTAAACTATATTTTTCACAATTCTGTTGTGAGCAAAGGCATTCCTGGACATCCTGCTGAATCCCAACAATGTGTTAACAGTGACTGACAAGCTACCTAGGGTCCCAACAAGAAGTCCTTCAAAGCAGGTACATCACCCCTGACTGCAGTCAACCCCGTTATCCTCTCACAAATGTTATAATGCATCACTAGGCCATCCATCTAGAAAGCTGGCCTTTCTTTTGGTGAAGGAGGGAAAAACTGAACTTGTGTTAAGCACTGAGAGCTAGTCCCTTCAAGGACTTATGGTGCAAATGATGAGTGAGATTGCTCAGTCCTGCTTCCTTCTCTGATTGATAGTGTACAGAACTGCACCAGCAATCAGATGGTACCCTTTAGAAAATAAAGTTACGTAAGGATGGGAAGACACATCTGTGGTGCAAATGGGAAACAAATTACAACACATGCCAGTAGCTGGCTGGCTGACACCAAATGGTAATGAAAGAGGAGCTTTGCTGCATCTTAGAAAGACCCTGTCTCTGTACACTTTAGAAGGGAAGAGGAGGATAAAGATTGTCATGATCACCTGGTTGCCTCATGCCAATAAATGAGTGGCATATAAGTTCACTTTCCTTTTTATGTACTTATTAAATTATGCAACTCTTGCATACACTTTTGTATTGTACTGGTAGAATTATTTTCTTTTGCTTACATTTGTTTTTCATTTTCATATAATTTTATTTGGACAAATGTAATCCCCCACCCCTCTCTTCACTTATATAAATTCAGGTATCCCCTGTTAGTGAGATTTGTATCAGTATTAATAGAAAGAATGAAGTCATCTGCTGAATAAATTTTAGTATAACTTATCTTTGCTGAGGTAAAAAAATTTACAAGTACCAATGTGTACTGTTGGAGAGATTTTCCATTTGGATTTCAGAACTTAAAGGACAGAGAACAATTGTCATTCTTTGTGTGTCAGAGCTTGGTCCTACCAACCCTCCTGGCCATTGTATTTATTAGCAGGAATACATGGTATAGGTTTCCCAGGGAAGATGGGAGGGAAAAAGGATTTTCCTTACTTCCTCCTGTCTTCATTCCTGGTAAAAGCATTCCATTATTTTTTTTTTCTTTCCCTCCCAATGCCACACACTGTCTTGTTCATAGACCCCAACATCTCAACGGAGAAGTAAGTAGCTAGGTGGCTTGAGATAGCAGTGTGGTGAACTTGAGGGTTCTCTTCTCCTAGTGAGAAAAAGCTATTGGGCAGCTCTTAAAGTTTCTGCCTCAGGATCTGTTTTTCTAAGAGACACTGAAAACATACACTGTCAAAACCATTTGGAATACATGGGAAAGAGTGAGTAAAAAGTGCTGGGATGCTGTTTATCTTGCCTAATTTAAGCTGCTTAAATCAGGTATCAAATTAAATACGAAGATTTCACAGTTGACAGAAGGGAACAATTGTATACTCCAGAGGCTGTCCTCCTATCCAAGGGTATTAAAACACCCTGTAAAATGTTCTCTTGAATTGCCTGCTCACACTAGTTAAATAATGAACCTAATGAGACTGTACAAAGTGCTTAGCTTTTAGCTGGTTAAATTTGAGTGGGATTAATGTTGTTTCCAGTATTCCTTCAGATTCTCCAATTTGCTTGTCTTTATAATTAGGTATTGAGATTAAATTATGTAATTTTTCAAAAAACTACTTAACTTGCATTACTAATTTATATCCACATTATAATCTTGATAAAGGTGACAGCTTTGGAGAAATAAATCTAACCCTGACTGTAAAGGTGGTATGATACTGCTGTGACCTGTCCCAGAAGGCAAGAGTAACCCAGCTTCTTGTTAATAGTTCCCTTGGGCCAGATTAGAGTGAAATGACACTGGATGATCCTTGCTTGTAAAAAAAATATGTGTAGGGTTCATTTCAGAACAATCTGGTTGTAATGAAAAGCAGGTATGTAGCTGTTTTGGTTGTTATTATCTATAGTGATATGGCAAAAGAATAAAAATGTATGTACATCCAGAAAATGTACAAGGGAGAAGAAGGAAGGAAGGAAGGAAGGAGGGAAGGGAAGGGAAGGGAAGGGAAGGGAAGGGAAGGGAAGGGAAGGGAAGGGAAGGGAAGGG